>SNQJ01S0001492.1:20556-34996 GCA_010110895.2 Picea sitchensis | reverse complement strand
AGCTTGGATATTATTGTAACAGAGCACTGCTCGATTGGAGGTTGCCCCCTCGAAGAGGCCTGTGAACATTGCTATCTGATTCAAAGTGTTATTTCTGTTGCTATTTCGTATATCATTTCTGTGTATTGTGAAGATTAAGATGGATATTTTACTTTTATTCTGTCATTTCTAACATTTCATTTATGTTCTGCATATTTTATATATCTGGTATCTTGCAATGCCCCTTTAATTTTAATGTGTTTGATTGGGTGATACTAGTTATGGTTATTAATGATATTGTTGGTCTGTTGTCATCCTCTAATTTTGACATGACATTTTGAGGGCTCCTTGTTTCTTCCTTTTCTGACACTTGAATATTCAAGTCATATTATTTATTTACCTAACATTTAAATAGCCTTTTCTGACAATAATTGTTTTGAATTTTTGTGAGGGATAATTGTTTAACTATTCTTATAATGTCTCTTTATGTGTGATCTCAAAAAACTAGTTAAGTAAATTCTTCACAATTGGATTCTAACTAAAGAGAATTTAGATAAAAATATATAATTTAAATATGAGAATGCAAAATAGTCATTTTCATAAGAATAATTTTCAAATAAAAAATTAATGCAAATTATACATCAAAATGAGGAATCTTTTCAGAATTTAAGAGTGATAAGAAATTAATGCAAATTATACATGATAAACTCTTGCAACATACTATAGATATAATCTAATCTTTTTAATAATAATAATCCATTAAACCCATATACATTTAAAAAAAAAAATTAAATTGATTATATTTCTTCTTCACCGTAAGAAAAAGAATTATCAGATATTAGCCAATTTAAAATAGATTTAAATGCTCCACTATTGGCATGGTATTTGGATGGGCATTTCCTGTGATATAGAAAATAGATGGAAGTATACATGATCATCAGTAGTTTGATGATCATCTGATGGAAACCTAACCGGCGATGTGCATAGCGAAGACATTTGACCATACCTGTGCATAGAGGCTGCGAAGGCGGCATACTACATCTATCTATGCATATCAAAATTTTAAACTGTAGTGTTTGACATTTGACCATACCTGTCAAATATGTCCTCGAATAAAAAAGAATACGGACATTTTCAAATTTTAATCAAGTGTACTCTTCTACGTTTTAGGTTTGAATCAAGTGTACTCTTCTGTCAAAACCACACTTACCACATGTACTCTTCTGTCAAGTGTACTCTAATTTTAATCAAGTGTACTCTAATTTTAATCAAGTGTACTCTTCTGTCAAAACCACACTTACCACGTATTATAAGAATATTTGAAATAATAAGTAAAACTTATAGTACACACCATATTTTTTATGTTTATGACATCGAGGATACCTCAACACTATGCTCATTTGGCTATTACATAGATCATCAACATGCAGATCAACTCACCAATACAGATACTCATACATCATAAATTTCATCTAGGAATCCATATTTGTATTGACATTTACAACATTATTTTGAAATGACATCCATTTATTGAAATTACACATTTAAATTTGCATGTTTAAATAAATTAAATATACAATGACACACACACACACACACATTACATAAATATTTTACCCTCAAAATCCAAACCGGGAAAACCAACAAATTGTTTAGATCCACACCTCTAATTATTTCTTCATCATATTCTTCATTGTTTACAATAAAATTAATATACAATATTGCAACATCCAAAATTCCTAATCCATTAACCTGGATTAGTCAACAAACCTAATTTTTAAACTGAAATTAGAAAAAAACATCGTCGAAAACAATGTGTCGAAAAACTACTAAAAACGAATGAAAAAACTGCCAAAAAATATAACACATACCCAACATTCTCCTACTTGTTGTTTTCTTTGCATACACGGGTTTATAGGATTACATAGTCAACAATCGAGGGAAACAATTCACATTGTTTCCCTGCACCAAGAGAACTTCTTAGTGCTCACAAGCTTTGTCAATGAATCTGCAACATTCTTCAAAGTTTCCACCTTCACCGACAACATCTTCTTGTCTTCAACCATGTCTCTCTCACAAAGTGATATTGAACATCAATATGTTTTTTCTTTGAATGATAAGTTGGGTTCTTCTCCAAGAACATTGTACTCTAGTTGTCACAATCTATCTTTACAGCTTGTTGTGCCAACCCAATACCTAAACACAATCTCTGTAACCATATTGTTTCTTTATTTGGATCAGTGGCTTCCATGTATTTAGCTTATGTAGTTCAGAGTTCCACTACAATATGTCTTTTTCTCATCCAACTAATGCTCCTCCAAACAGGTTAAACACATAAGCACTTGTAGATCTTGTACGATCCATATCTCCAGCCTAGTCTGCATAAAAAAACCTATGTATGTCCAACAATCTGTGCAATCATGGTCTTCCTTGGTAGCACAATCCATAACTACTAGTACCATGAAAATACCTGAAAACCCTCTTTACTTATGTCCAATGCTCCTTCCCTGGTTTTGACATATACCTGCTCAAAAAAAACATTGCGTGTGCAATGTATGTTCTAGTACATACCATTTCATACATCAAATTGTCAATCACACTAGTATACACAACACAAGACATGTTCTCTTCCTCTTCTTGTGTCTTGGGAAATTAATATGCATATAAATCTACACCTACATGAATAGGAACCCTGACCATTTTACATTCCTTCATATTAAACCTTTGTGCAATATTATATAGACACATTTCCTCTGATTTAACCATACTTATATGCAAAATTAATATTTTTCAATAGAGCATGCAGATAGAGATGTGCAACATGCACTGTGATGTTTTGATTATAGTGTACTATTCTTAAGTGTTGTAACAGTGTCTTTAGACACCACCCCTTTTTAAATTTGTATTCCTCTTTGATTATCTGCAATACTGTGTCTTATGTTTCATATCATATTCCACCCTATTCCCAAACATGGTATCATAGCCAATGGTTTGAAAAACTTGTCCTGTTACCTGAAAACCATAATAAATAGGATCTGTTGTTTGATTAACTATGGGCCAATGGTTTTTTGACTAGAACTTTGAAACATAATAGTCTATATAGATTTCGAGGATGGCTCCAAAGATTGGTTCTATTGTTTTCAATGGATCAAACTATGCATTATGGGAAATAGATATGGAAACCATACTAAAGAGTAAAGGACTATGGAAGTAAACTAAGGTGATGATTCCATATCCAAGAGACGACCAGGCCAAGTTTGTTCTTGATGGAAATAAGGATGAGGTTGTGGGGATCACCATGACCTACATATCGCAGGAGATTCATTTTCACCTCATTGGAATCAAATTTCCTCATAAAGTTTGCAAGAAGTTGAAGACCTTATTCGATTGAGTCGATAAGAGCCACGTCAGGCAGTTGGAGAAAGAGTTTATCTCTCTTGATCCTAATTCCTTTGAGAGAATGGAGGGCTATTGGGAACATGTTAAATAATTGCATTTGAAATTGGAACAATGTGGAAAATACCTATATGAAGAAGGATGGACAAATGATCGAGTTGGTCATGATGAATTTGAGAACACCATTCAATGTGTTCATGTTGACTTTTTTCACCAACTAGAAAACATGAAAGGAATATGGTGATGATTATAACTTTGAAGATTTATGAGGCCTTTTAATTACTAAACAACATATATTTCTTAGAAAAGGTAATGGTGGTGGTAAACACCAAGCCCAATTTCTCAACGGAAAGGGAAAGATGGATTCTGGGAATAGAGTGTTGTCTGAGGTTTCTATACAGAAACATACACACCATGACAAGGGACACTAGAGACAACCACAATGAATTCAAAAGAGGAATACATGTCAGTTCTTTGGTAAGGCTAGAAATGTGGAGAAAAAATATTATAAGAAGTGAGACGACTTAGAGGAGAAGCTTAAACACCTTGAATGAGACATGTATTTTATTCGTCGACGTGATGATAATTTCACCTTCCAAGTTGGGACTTCTCAGGCCTTGTTGTCACATACCAGGTAGAATGAATTTGTTGTCAATTTTGGGTGCACTCATCATATGGCTAAGGATGCAAATTTATTCATGGGACTGAATAAAGATGAGGAGAGTAAAATCTATGTTTCTAATTATTTTTCTCTGGAAGTTGTTGATTAAGGTGATGTATCTTTTTGAAATGGGGAGATTTTCAATGTCTATCATGTGCTAAATCTCAGTTACAATATATTGTTTTTTTATCATTTAACACAAACAGGTAATATTGCAGAATTTTGGCCATATTGGTTCTATTTATGTGATTTGAAGAAAGACAAGTTCATTGTCATTGGTGGGATTCTCGACCTAACGAAAAATTTGTACAAGTTTCATGATTCAACTTGCCCTGAGGCTGAAACGACTACACTTGTTACTCACACTAACGAGACAAGTCAAATTTGGCATGAACGACTTACATATATGAATTTCCAAAGTCTACAAAAACTGGAAACTTAGAACATGGTTGTTGGTTTGTCGAAGGTGTTTCCCCTTGAATAATTTTTTAAGGGTTGTGTTCTTGGGAAGCACAATCAGGCCCCATTCGACTCAATAAAAACATGGAAGGAAAAAAACCTACTGAAATTGGTTCATAGTGATGTATGTTTCATCAATCTACCTTCACTGGCATGTGAAAAGTACATTTTGACTTTCATGAATGAATTTTATCATTTCACATGGGTCTTTTCCCTAAAGAATAAGAAGCTTGTATTTGAAAATTCCAATGAGTTTCAAGCCTTTTATAACAAGTAATATTGTCGACACATCAAGTGCTTGAGATCATAAAATGGTGGTGAGTATGTCAACAAAACCTTTAAAGAATACCTACTTCAATTTGGTATTGACTAGAAGCGGTCGATTCCTCACACACTTTAGCATAATGGAGTTGTAGAATGAAATAATCGAGCATTAGTAAAAATGGTTAGATTTATTTTGAAGGATAAAGACTTTCCTCGTCACTTTGGGACTAAATAACTATACTGTGAAAATTATCTACTCAATCACATATCGAATCGAGTTGTTCTTTTCATGACTCTAGTTGAATGATGGTATGGGAAGAAGCCTTTAGTCGGGCACCTCCATGTATTCATATGTGTTGTCTCACCTCACATTCCCAATGATTGTAGAAGGAAGTTGGATGCAAAGACTCATGCTTTCATCATGATGGGCTAGTCTAAAGAGTCAAAATATTATCAATTGTTTGATCCTATCAAACAACAAATCATTTTTAGATACAATGTTTGGTTTGGTGAGAAGTCTTTTGGAATTAAGTTGTTGAATGCCTCTTATGGACTGTTACAGGATGTTTTGTTTGATGTTGTCTCTAAAAATGTTACTCACATTCCATTCTTCAGTCCTTCAATTGGTTAGTCAATTTTTTTCTATATCTCGACTAGAACGTCGACCTTTGAGTCCACTAGTCCATGATATTCTATTTCGACTAGTCTTCCAACTACAGACACTCTGAATTATAATCGACTTGATGAGGTGAAACATGTTTCACCTATTTCTTGTATACCCCGATGGGTTTCCAAGACAATTGAAGTTGTTGGAGATGATGTCGAATATTCCTCCCATGGAAGTCTGACTTGAATTCAAATGAAACATGCCATCGTTGCCTTGATCACTCGTGTTCTTGAAACCTGAGACCATGTAACCTACTCAGATGTTGAAGGAACCTAAATGTGAGCATGCCATGAAGATTGAAATTGATTCTTTTTTAGAATAATTAAACTTGGGACTTGGTTCCCCAACCGAAAAGAAAGAACATTGTGAAGTGTTTATGGGTCTATGGGACCAAATTTACCTATAAAGGTGTTTTTGAGTGACATAAATCACATCTCATCATGAAGGTATTTTCTTAAGAAGAAGGCATTGAATACACTGGAACCTTTTACTCATTACTGGCAATAATATGCTCTCATATTTAGATTGAAGAAACAACTTTATGACTCCTTTGATATGACAAATCTAGGAACTCTACATTATTTTTTGGGGCACTCTATAGTTGGTTCATGATAATTTTGTCTCTCTTGAATATTTTAGAACAAAATATCAAGTTGTTGATATCCTCACCAAACGTTTATCTCAAGCCAAACTTATCAAGATCCATGTGATGCTTGGGATTCAGGAAGTTGGACTTCTGGGGGGGTTGTTCTAGTGATGTAATTTCACCTCCTGAATCTCTAGAGATGTGCATTGATGGTGAGGTGTTGGAGAATCAAATATTGATGGTTCGTCACACATCTCCTCGGTTCATTCAATCGAGAGATCAACCTACAACTGGATAGAGTTGGTCAAGTGATCGACCATCACACCACACCATTAGGTCGAGTATTCGAGGTGACTATTGGTTGGAAAATCGACCAACCGTTGAATATAGTCGGGTGGTGGATCGACCAACCCAACAATCTACTACGAGCTCAACATGTAGGTGGTTGGGTTGATTCCTGTTGAGTCGACTTGACAGAGTGGATCTTATGGACTCAACTTTGATTGTCAACGGTTACATATGGACAATATATTTCATATTCTATGGCAATCAGTTGGATATTGAGGCTATAAAAAGAGACCCCTTGGGTTATTGTCATCATGCAAAATTGAGATTGTGCAACAAATTATGTGGATCAATATGTGAAACATGCATTGTGATGTTCTGATCATAGTACACTCTACTTAAGTGTTGTAAAGGTGTCTTTAGACACCACCCTTGTGAAATTGTTATTCCTCTTTTATTATTTGTGGTATTGTGTCCTATGTTTCATATCGTGTTCCACCCTATTCCAAAACAAATCCCCTCCCTAGTTGAGTGAGCAAGTCGAATGAACACAAAATAAATATCAAGAGGAAGGATTCCTCAAGATCTATGGAGTGATTTCAACAACATGTACCTACTATAGATGGATGAATGGATGGAGATACCTCTATCCTTTATCTATAAAAGAATAGTAGTTAAACCCGCTCAAGATAGTAATAAACATAATTTTTAATTGATCATATCAAGGATAATAACAATAATAATCATGGTTTAGAAATGTGCAATTATAACCAATTTCCCTTTCTAGAAAATTCTAGTTGTAAACTATCAAAATTGTGATTTTCATAGGCTAACACAACTTTTGGGTATACTTTTTGCACTATGAGAGCATTTTTTAAGGGTATCTTCTATGTTAACCCTAATGGATCAAAATTTAACATAATCATAATATTTGACAAAGGTTTATTGGTGGAAAAGGAGGTGAAATCGGTGGATAAGATGATGTTTGATGGTGTATTTCAATAAAATTGTGTAAATGTCAGAAGTGAACTTTTAGGTGATAAAGAATTAATTTTTGATGAACCTCTAGTAATATCATGTCAATCCTAAAATCACTTTAACTTGAATATGTTATTATTATTTATCCATTATGTTATTGACTTGATTTTACTTGGATCTAATTTGACCCGTTCCTTTGATATAACATGAGCAAGGTAATCTACTTCTTCCTTAGAAAATGTGCATTTTGACATTTTTCATAAAAATTGTTTTCTTCCAAGAGAGAGAGTAATTTTCCCAAGTGCTTGAGATGTTCCTTCCATATTTTGTTGTATATAATAATTTCATCAAGAAAAATCAGTTTGAAACTTCCTTAGATAGAAGTGGAAAAGTTTGTTCGTTGTTGCCTAAAATGTTACAGAAGCATTGGCTAACCCAAATGGTATGACCTTGAATTCATAGTTTCCTTCATGATTTTGGAAGGAAATATTTGCAACATCTTCTAATATCATATTGGTTTGTTAGTATCCTAATATCAAATCTGATTTTTAAAAATATTTAACTCCATGAAGTTCATCCAAATTGACATCTATGAAAGGAATGCTAAATTTGTTTTTAATTGTTATTTTATTTTTAATCCTTGGTAATCTATACACAATGTGACGGACCCATCATTTTCTTGAAATAATACCACAATATATTCATTTGGACTACTAAGTTTTGGAATAACACCACATCTCAATAGATCCTAGATTAATATTTCCATCTTCTTGTTTTGGGGGGATGTAGATATCATATGGTTTAGCACTGATGTAACGACCCTAGTTGGATAAATGTTTAAGAAATTATAAAGTAAAACTAATTAGGGGATTAATTGTGTTAACAAGGTATTAATTAAACAAAGATAATTTAATGATATTAATTAAGTGAGTTATTAATTAATTAAGGGATATAATTCTGATTAATTAATTAATAATTTAACTACAAACTACATTTAATAACTTGTGTAATGGATTTAATAGATTAATGGTATATGATATAAAATGGTTGCATATACAACAAGGGATAACCTATGAATCCCGAGAAGATAAAAGCATTAACGGGAAAGGATAAGAGTAATAAATGGGTTAGGTAGGGAGTAAATGGGGAGGGGAGAGTCAGTGAAGGAGGGATAAGGAAGGGAAGGAATTGGACAGGAGGTTATGCTACGGAGGTTGGGGGGGGAATGAATTTTGGGGAGCTCTGGATTTGCAAAGAGAAGTGAAGTTATGGAGTAGGATTGATATAGTTCACCGGAGTTGCTGGGGGTTTTGGACACGGGGGCCAGGATATCCATTGATATCCTGGAGCTAGGGAGCTACGTAGTTGGCAGGGAGGAACGATTTTGGGCAGTGTTTTGCAAAAGCGGTCAAGGAGGCAAGCAACGAAAAGACAAAGGTTATTAGCATCAAGTTCAGGTTTTATTTAAAATTATGCATTTTTTTCATTATGTTTAATTAACTTTATTATTATTGATAAATTTGATTGTGAATGTGCTAAATGAAGAAACTCTTAAATTTTAGTGTTGTGTTGTAAATTAATGGTTTTTTATTTAATTCGGCCATTACAGTTGGTATCAGAGCCCTGGTTCAAATCTGGAACCAAGGGCCTACCTACCTACCTACTCGCCTACCCAATTTAGTAATGGAATTGTACCCACCCAACAAAAAAAAAAAAGTCTTTCACAAAAACAATATGAGAATATTACCGAATATAGGGAGAGCATATTGATAGAACTATTTCCAAAAGAACATCTGAAATTACAAAAATATCTCGCTATTTTAACTTCCAGTTTGAAGAAGAAAACGAGGCGCACCAAAAGCTTTACATTAAACTTCAGACAACTTAAGCCCAAAAAAAAAATATCTGAGACTCAATCAACAGAAGATTTCCAACCAAGGTGAAACTTCAGCTATTTGGATTATCCAAAAATAGGGTAGATTTTCAAAACGTTTTTATCACTCTAAACCCTAACAACAAATTAATCATTCCTCCAAATGCTTTGCGGATCTAACATACGGTAGAGTCATTTTCATACACTTAACCGCCAAATGCCTAAGGGGTCATCAAAACTTGCAGTTGGCGCTGAACAATCAAATCATATTAGAGATAAACAAGTTCTTCCTCTAGATTTTTCTCCACATTGAACTCAAGGAACCTCCATTTTATTAGGTCTCCAGTGTATTTAAAATATCCATTTTTAGCGTTTTCCATGTCGCTGCCCTCTTTCTTAATATATCTTTTTGGAGGTGCAAAATTCACTCGCACTTGGCTGCTGCACCATACCGGTGTATTCCCATTTACATTTATAAAAATAACACGTCTCCAAGATTTTCTGAGGCTTTTCACAAGAAGGGCAGATACAATCACAATTGTCCTTTGCTAAATCAAACTTTCGGTAACCGCCTTTAGAAAGTTTGCAACAAACACACTTCTCATATGCGCTGCAGGTATGAGTACCACAGGCACCAGCGAAAGTGATCCCTAGTATAGCCAAAAAAAAAAAAGTCTTTTCAAAATTATTCGGCCCCTACATAGATAAGGATTGCTTCCCTCGCTAGGGCTGAATAACGAACCAAAAAGATGTCGCTGCTTCCTTCACTCCATACTCATTCTACTCATGGAGCAATAGCTACTCAACGGGAAGCCCGCCCAGGAATCTAACATGCAGGCCCCCAAACCGTGTCCCCGGGCTCTTTTATCCATCTGTGGGCTGTAAATCGTAAAAGCATCTGCCTTGGAACACTAGCAGCTCCTCAACCTTCTTCGTCAATTGAGAGGCTCTGCTCCTCAACGCTTAAAAAAACACAGAACTCTATTACTATATCACTATAGAAGGAAGAAAAACTTATGCTTGGGGAAACAAGGTTAACTAAGCTCAATTTACCGACGTAAACATCTTAACGCAGGGAAAACTAAACACAATTGAAACCTGTAGTTGACCTGTTCCGTTGGTATTTTATAGCAGCATGGAGGCTCGAAAACCAATAGGTTCCCAATTTTGAATGAATTCCTGCTGAGATGACGGATCCAGCCGTAGGTGCCTCTACATGAGCTTCGGATAACCAGATATGAACTGGTACCATAGGCAGACTTTAATCTGCCAATCGTACCAACATAATTCTTCTGCCTAATTGAGGTAGTCATGACAAACCTTTCTTATTCATTACACCAGTGAAAGAGACACACTGTAAAATCGGATCTCATATGATGGATTACACAAACACATGTCCTTATACATTGAGTCGAGGCCGCTAGGATCAAAGTAGGGAAGGTGGGTGCGGCCCAACCCATGTAGGAATGTCCACGCACAGTTGTAGAATAGAGTGCAAATCGATCTTAGCACAACGGATAGACTTAGCACTTAACACAAAGGATGACGGATAGACTCAGAATTGTTGCATTTTTTTCTTGTAGCAAGATAACATGAAAATCATAAATAAATATAGAGTACTAAGCAAACCTTGCACTTTTTGGCCGGAATCACTAAAATTTTGATAAGAATTTCTAACAAAAAAAAACAAACTGTAAGACTTTAGTAGACTTTGGCAAAATTGACAAAAGATTTTGATGTTTTGGGAAATGATAAAAATTTGGCGAAGAGGTTGAAACTTTGACGAAATCATTTACGGTTTTGTTGCCAGAAATGTTGCATTTTTTTTTGCAGCAAGATAACATGAAAATCATAAATAAATATAGAGTACTAAGCAAACCTTGCACATTTTGGAGAGGAATCACTAAAATTTTGATGGGGTAGATTTAGTTCTAACAGTAACCTAATGAATATATATTATGTTATATTACAACTACTATCATGTATCCACTACCATGATAGTAAATAAATCATGTATCTGAAACTGCATTAAATAAATCGAACGACATACTGAAGCCAAGTGTGGTTCGTATCCCCAGTCGAAGAAGTAAGTAAGAGAACAGAGTGCATGGTCGACTGGAACAGATCTGAAAAAAACAACTGTGTTCTTTTTTTTTAATGCGTGGGAGATTGTGTGGACCGTGTTCAACCTTCGTCTCTACAATTACTGGTGTCCCATGCGCTTGCCGGACGAAGAGACGAAAATACCAGAAAGAGTGATTACGCTTCAAATATAGAAAAATGGATATATGGCTTCGAGATTCAAACTTAGGCCATCTCTTTCTCCAAACTAATACTAGCATTCACCACCAGCCACTTCCATGCACAAAGCCACAACCAAACCAACACCAGTGCCATGAGCTGAGGAAAGAGGCGAGAGGCGGCAGAGGAAGGACGCGTAGGGGCGAAGAGACAGGTGTTTGGTGCCGCGAGCCAGAGACTGGGCACGTGGGCCTCATGCCAAAGCCCGACCTTAAAGGCTACCAGATAATGCATTTTTTTTTAATAATTAAATTTTCATTTTGAATAATTAAATTTCTTTTTTATTATTATTTATTTTCAAATTTTAGTTTTATAATTTAAATTTACACTAGCGTATTTATTTAAAAAAATAAAAAAATAAATAATAAAGTATAATTGTGAAATTAATAAAGTTTAATTAATATAGTTTAACTTTACATTATTAATTAAACTAATTAACTTTATTAATTTTATTAAAAGATTAATAAAATATTAGTTAGGTTTGAGTAATATAGGGCTAAGTATAAATTTAAATGGAGTCTGTGGGATTTGAACCCCGAACCTCCCCACCGATCAAAGTCTTGGCAAAGGCCTTCCAACCGATGCACCACACTGTATTACTTTTACAAATAATTTCACATATAAATACGTTAACTGTCATACCCAACACCACCCACCAAGCGAAGCGTCTTAAGAAGAACACTAATGCCGAAAAATACATAGCTTTGGTGAACGCCGAAACGTGGTTGGCAGTTGTGGATAAGTATTTAGATGCCACATTTTAATCCTATTTAATCATTAAACGTGGTAATTATGTAACCTTACAGCAATTGTTTTTATGTGATTAGGTAAATGTTAAAAAGTAAACATGTTAACGGATGCCTTGATAAATGCGAGAAAGTTATGAACAATAAATCAGACCCATTGATTTGGAGGACGACTAAGAATATGCCATCATCTTCAATGCATTGCCATCAGATAAGGGTTAAGGTTAAATAAGGTTTAAAAGATCATTAATTGTGCCCTTTGTCAATAGGTGTACGCCTCTTGGCATAAAGTAATAAACATAAGGTCGGAAGTCACTTTAATCAAGTTGTATGCAAAAAGTTAAAAGGTCTTAGACTAGGACAAGTAGGAAGGAGGCGACATAGGTACTAGGAGAGTAAGCATAGGTAGTGGCGAGTGAGGCGCAAGGCTAACGTAGCTACAGGGCGAGGAAACCAATAGTTCTTTTGTAGGGGCGAAGAAATCAAGCTTAGATGCTTAAACGTAACCCTAACCTAGCCAATCCCCTAATGGAGTAATGTCTGTTTACAGACAAGTAAATAAAACTTATGCCTAACCCTGTTTCTAGTTTGAGTAGCACCAATTTGAAACATCCTGGAACTCACCCTGACAACTTTGGTGGATGCAGGTCAAAGCATATAGGATGGTCAGGACTCGAGGAAGTCGAGGTAGGGGAGCGTCATCACAAGCACCGCCAACGCCGCCAGCACCACCACCACCATCGCTCGAACTATCCCCCATACTGCGCTCGTTGGAAGCCATTAACGAGACTTTAAAGGCACGACAACCGGCAGGGACTAAAGTGGAACCCCCACCGTCTGGAACGGGTAATCCATAAGCGTCAAGGGATTCAAGGGGAGGACCTCCACCTGAAGATATCACACGAGAATTGCAAAAGATCAAACTTCCAGAGTTTGTCGGAGGTCGCGCCAGGGAACGCGCAGAAGCATGGTTGGAAGGCATGACAAGGTGTTTTGCCTTAAGGGACTATGTGTCCAATTCGAAGGCAAAGATCGCCATTTTTAAGTTAAGAGACAACGCTTTGAACTGGTGGGGCAACCTGGAAAGACAACTGCACCTTACCCCAGAGACAGTATATTGGGAACTTTTCGAGGAGAGGTTTCGAAGGAAATATCTACAGCATACTACGAGGAACAACAGGTAGGGGCATTTCATGCCCTAGTACAGGGAAATAGAACTGTAGAAGAACATGAGATCAGGTTTATGGAACTGGTCAAATATGTGTCGTATATGGATAACGACCAACGACAGGCAGAGCGCTTCATCTATGGATTGAACCCTAGGATAAGAGCTATGGTGCGGATGTGGAAACCATCTTCAGTGGCAGAGGCGGTGGAAAATGCGAATTACGCGGAAGAACACATGAACTTAACCGGGGGTACAATACCGACATTTCTGCATCACCCAGGATTCGTAGGAAAGGCCTCGAGGACATTTCTTATGGGAGGGGGCTCAAGGCCACGGCCATATGGTAACAGATTCGCGCCAAGGATAGTAGCTGCAGGGATTTAAATGGCAGGGAGTGCAACATCTCGTTCATCGCCAACGGTGCAGACAGGTCCACGACCATTGCAGGGAACAACTAGTAGGGGCAGGGGTTCCAGGGGAAGGAACTCATTTCAGAGACAGTCACATAACAGTGCACATGTTCAATCTCATGTTACCTGTTGGAGGTGCGAAGGACCCCATTACCAACGCGACTGCCTAGAGTTACAATCAGGGTTCGTACATAGAGAAGGAAAGGCACTGATGGGGAGATCAAGTAGCAACCACCATATTTACGCAGCAGTTAATAACCACCAGGCCGAACATCAATCCACGGTGGTGGAGTCATCAGGTACGCTAAATCATATCAATGTTAAGATTTTGTTTTATTCTGGTGCGACAGATAGTTTCATTTCACCATTTGCATTAGAAAAGAGTGGGTTGGTAGCCTACGAGCACGATGACTTTAAACAAGTCGAGATGGCTTCAGGGGAAAAACAAGCAGTAGAATCTAGTGTTGATAATTGTATAGTAGACCTGGGAGTGTGTAATACCAGGTTAAAGGTATACGCCACTTCTCTTGGGGTGTATGACCTAATCATTGGAATGGATTGGTTAGCAGCTCATCGAGCTTTGGTAGATTGTTTCGCAAAGAGGGTGCTTTGTGTCGATGATGAAGGAAGACCAATAGAGATCCAGGGTGTACAGAGAAAAGTGTCG
>SNQJ01S0001491.1:408433-421298 GCA_010110895.2 Picea sitchensis | reverse complement strand
AAATTGCCAAAATTGTCAGAAAACTGTTTTGAGCCAGTTGGAAAAGGTGGGTGGCCACCGATATCCATCTGGATCAAACCTCCCTCCTTAGGAATAAATGGTCTCCATTGCGTTGAGGTCCCCCATAAGATGAGGACATTTCTGTTGAATTTGGCCCCAGGTGAGCCACTTGCCTTAGTGTCGGAACTGCCCTGCTTCGACAACTCGATAAAGATGGATCCCTTGTTGTCAAGTGCCCTTGATATGTCTGTCCACAATCTGATCATTGGATGCCTGTTGTAGGCAGTCGGGGTTGAGCTCTGTTGGTGTCAGTTGTTCTGCTACTTCTGAGGTGTCCAATAATGGTGGGAAATAAGAGCGAAGGAGATCCACGTTGAACACTGGGTGAAGACCAAGGAAAGGAGGAATGTTGAGCTCAAAATAATTATCCCCCATGACCTTGGTGATAGTGTACGACCCATAACGGAGTGGGTGAAGCTTCCGATGGGGTCTTGTAAGGCGTTCTTTCTACAAGTGCAACCAAACTTTGTCGCCCACCTGAAACTTATGCGGCAACCAATGTTGATCATGGCACTCTTTGTACTTGTCATTGGACTTCTGTAGAATATCCTGAACCTATTAGCGGATGTGTTGGATCCGCTCAATGAATCGGGTGGATTTTTCAGCTTCAGTTGGAGCAGGAGATGAGTCGGTCGAGGTGACTGCAAGGGGAAGTGCAACATCTATGGGTCCCAATGGTTGGAATCCCAACCCCACTTGAAAGGGTCTATGGCCAGTTGAGCTATGTAGGGCTCGGTTGTAGCTATGTTGGACATAGGGAAGGCTCTCATCCCATGTGTGAGGGTGCTTTGAATTATACATGCGAACGACATGCATAATCATTTTATTTACAACCTCGGTTTGGCCATCTGTCTGGGGGTGGAAGGCCATGGATTTGGTGAGCTTGGTGTCCAGCAGTGACCAGAGGCTGGACTAGAATGTGCTGAGAAATCGACTATCCTGATCTGAGACAATGGTTTGTGGGATTCCAAAATGTACCCAGACTCGTTCAAAGAAGAGCTTGGCAGTGGCCTCTGTTGTGATGCTCTTCTTGCAGGGAACCAGAATCGCCATCTTAGAAAAGCGATCAACAACCACAAAAACACAGTCATTTCCCCACTTGGTGGATGGGAGGCCCGACATGTAGTCCATTGAGATGGATTCCCATGGCCTATTAGGAGTAGGAAGAGGGGTGTACAGGCCTTGTTTCTTAGTGGTCGGTTTGGCAATAGCGTAGGCAGTGCAGGACCTGATATACTTTCTGACCTCCTGTCGAAGTTTAAGCCAGTAGAAATGTTTATGTAGCATCGCCACTATCTTTTCAATGTCGAAGTGTCCTGCCACCCGACTTTAGTGGGCTTCCCAGATCAGATTCGCTCACTCACTTGATGGAACATAGATATGGCCCAGATGACACAACAACCCATCCTGAAGATGGAAATTATCGACAACTACGTTTGCACCCAACATTTGGTAGGTGGTGGTGAAGTCAGGGTCTGTCTCATCGAGTTGGGGCCATCCAGATGTCTCATGGCCACAAGATTCTATCACCATGGTGAGTGTCGCGACTGGCGATCTACTGACGCAATCAACGACGTGATTGGTGCTTCCTGTTTTATACTTGATGTTGAGGTGGAATTGCTGCAAGTACGTGGACCACTTTTGATGGCGGTCATTATGCGATTTTCCCTATGTCTGCATGAACTGTAGTGGCTTATGATCAGTGTGGATGACTGTCTCCTTACCAAGAATATAATGTCTCCACTGGCAGCATGCTTGCACAATGGAGTACGTTTCTTTGTCGTAAGTAGGGTACTAACAGACAGTATCTGACAGTGTCTCACTATGATAGGCCATGGGGTGGTTGTGCTGAGTGAGAACGACGCCCACAACATAGTTTGAAGCATCTGTCTATTCTATTGGGACCTAGTGGTAGCCATACTTCATATCAATCTTACTGAAGTATTTGGCCCCTGTGAGTTGATCAAGGAGGTCATCGATTCGGGGAATCGGGTACCGGTTTCTGACTGTGATTTTATTTAGAGCCCGGTAATCAATACAGAGTCGCCAGGTTCCATCTTTCTTCTGTACCAGCACGATTGGGCTCCCAAAAGGTGATGAGATGGGGTGGATGTGCCCCTTGTGGAGTAGTTCTTGGATCTGTCACTTGATCTCCTCATTCTCTAACAAAGAACGACGATAGACTGGCCCATTGGGTAGTGGTGCACCGAGGGTTAGATCGATGGGGTGCTTGACCTGGCAGTGCAAAGGTACCCCTGTAAGTGAGGAGAAGATATCTGAGTATTCTTCCACGACCTTATCTACTTGCTTCTGTTGTGTGGAGAGGTCGGCCGCAGAGACCTTGGATGTGGCTGTGGTCTTTCGCTTATTCTAAAAGAAAATCACAAAGAAGACAAACTTCCCCATCTGAGATTTGACCTTCCTGCATTGCTTAGCAGAGATCAAGGAAATAGCACTAGGTGGGACTGCCTCAGGTATCCTGTACAATTTCTTGTTCAAAGTAATAATAGCACTACGAGGCCTAGATTCATATATAGCATGATGTTTCCATAAATAAGGTTGTCCCAAAAGAACATCACAAACTTCGAGAGGAGCAACATTACACAATACCTCATCTTTGAAGGGCTTGATGTCGTATGACAGTCGGCACTAGTGGCTGATGCAGAGATCGCTTCCTTGGTGGAGTCATCCAATGGTGTATAGTTGTGGGTGCGGCGTTGTTAGCAGGGCCAGCTGCTTGATGACCTCTGCTGAGATGAGGTTCTTCTGGCTACCGCTATCAACGATGAAGTGTAGTGGGGTGCCTTTTACCCACATCTGTGAATGGAAGAGGAACTCTCCTTCTTCTGGCTCGTCAGGTTCACCAGGCTGGAGCTTGGTGGTAGAAATGGTGGCACTGGGTTCTGTGTTAATGATCCATCTTCCCCTTTCTGGTTCTGGCTCAGAGTCATAATCTACATCTAATTCAGAGGATTTCACGTCGGCCACCAGCGACTGCTTTGAGCGACAGTCAGCAGTGTTATGCCAAGGGCTCTTATGGAAGTCGCGCCACTTCCCGGTATCTTTCTTTGTCTTTTCGGTGTCTTTCTTTGCTTGTGGCTTGGACTGGTTGTCCTGATACTTTCCATATTTGCTATGTCCTTTGTTCAGTGGGTTGGGGCCACCCTTTCCTGGCTTTTGTTGTGAGGGGTTCCCAGGCCCAAATTGTCACATCTTTTGTTTGAGCTTCTGCTCGATTTTGATGGCATATCGGTAGGCCACGCCCAAGGATGAGATGTCCAAAAATTCCATTTCGGTCTGGATGTATCTATGCATAACACCGCGATACTTGAGCACCAGATGTCGCTCTGAATCTTTGATACCCAACTTGGTGAGCAAGGTATGGAAGATATTTGTAAAATCTGGCACTACTTGGTCTCTTTCTTGCTGCAGTGTGGTCCATTTGGTATACAGGTCGTCATAACTTTCGACAGGGTAGTATTGTTCCTTAATAGCATCCCTGAAGGATTCCCAGGTGCTCATGACTAAAAATAATGAGGTTTCCTCTATTTCCTTTTTCTCACAGAAAATTTCCCACCAATCTTTGACATGGGGAACGGCTTTGAGGACTGAAAAAATAATCTTTTCTTTATTCAAAAAGTTATGGACAGAAAAATACCCTTCTAGTAGATTCAACCACTTGTCTACAGCATCTGCGTCTATCTGACCTTCAAATATAGGAATATAGAAGTTTATTTGTACCTTGAAGGGGGCGACGCCTCTGTTCGAAGAAGATGCGTTGCCTGTTGGTAGCCGTCTAAGGATTTGCGCGAAACTATCCATCATCTCGTTCCTCTGTTGCATGAGGACTTCCTCAATCAACAGTTTGAAAGGATCTCATGCCATGGGAGGTCACTTGGGCGTGCGAGAGCTTCTTTCCTCAAGAGAATCAAGCTCGAGACCCAACTCTTTGTACTCCAACCTCGTTGGGGACATGCATTAAGATGACAAGGAGCAGACCGCTCTGATACCACTAATCTAGATTTTATGAGCAGAACGAAATGAATACATATTATTAACAGGTTCTTAACACAAAATAACAGAGATATAGTAAAACTGGTTTTTTATTCAATAACGAAATAAGCTAAAACTATAAAATGCAGCGAAAACAAGCTTGCTGGAATGGTGGCGGCTTATCTCTGAGAAGAGACATGACGACAGCGCGCATTCGCAAGAAGAAGGTTACAATGAGGCTCTGAAGGCATTTTTACAATAAGAAAGAATGTCAAAAACCCTAGACATCCAAAAACCTAACCCTAGGAGATGAAGCGCCAAAAGTCATGTGGGCCAAGTTTGGGTAAGTTAGTACATCAACTTCCCGAGGTCGTAACTTTTGCATACGATCTTCGTTTTAGGCGTGTGATGGCCCATTGGAAAAGTATCATCGAGGATATTCATTTTGGGGGTTCAATCATGCCTTCAACTATCATTGAGGAGCTCGATCCCGAAAAACCTTCATTTAGGCCCTCAAAATGACCCCGGAAGTTAAAACTGCTAAAAATAGTAAATTGCCAAAATTGTCAGAAAACTATTTTGAGCCAGTTGAAAAAGGTGGGTGGTCACCGATATCCATCTGGATCAGAACCCAAAGTCAACAAGCATGCATGATAGTATTCACATGAATAAAATTTAATATGATAGAAGTGTCTTACCCCATTCATAATCAATGTTATTATTTGATTATGATTTATCCAGCAAGAAAATTATCATCTTAATGTATTATTGATTATGATTTATTAGTAATAAATCGAAATGGAAAATCATTATCTTAATGTATTTTTTTTTAATGTGGGGTATTAAAAAATTGAGCTTGCTATGTCATATTGCCTAAAAAGTCACATGTGCTCACCCTTAGTATATACAAGTTTAAAAAACAAAATTATGTGTTTAAGTTTTAATTAGAAGCTTTGCATTAAAGACAAAAGTAAAGACAGATAGTATAGTAGTATGTAATAAAGAGGTTATTAAAGTGCTAATTATAAGAATTGTTTTTAATTTATATGGTTACATTTGTATTACAAAAAATAATAAAGTGGTTATAAAAGTGATAATTATAAGAATTTTTTTAATTTAAATGGTTACCTTTGTATAAGCAAAATTTGATAAGCAAAAATATCTTGAAAACTTTGTAGTTATTCAAATTTCAATAAAAATATTTTTAGTTTGTACTATTTTTAAATTTCTAACCATAGAATTGATTATGTGGATTGTTTATATTTATTGGGGGTATTTTTTTTGTTTCCATTAACAATATTTGCTAATTTGGGTGATCAATGTTTTGTTAGACGATGCCTTCTTCCATCTAATCCAATTTAAGAGAGTTAATATAGAGAGTATAGAGAGTAGGGGGCATTGATTTCCTTAATTCTTCATACCTTGGTCTTTGCTCCAATTCCAATTTCCAAACTTTGTCCTTTTGCAATCTTATTTTTTCCTCAACTTCCTCTAATCTAACATTGTTGCTTTCCTCCCTTATTTTTAGTGATATACGCTTTCATTTTATCTTCTCTACCCGAGCCTTTGAATTAATCAACTATTTTGGAATCACTCACATGTCACTTCAGTTTTTTTCTCCAAGTGTTTCCTCCATTCCTCCCATTTCCTCACATACAGTGAAAGACATTCCTGGGTGCCATCATAGTCCATTTCACGCCTATGAATTTTTCTTTGAAGCTCAAAATTTTCACAAAATGCATAACTGTTTGAATGTCCACGAGAATTGGCCATCATCTTGGTCTCCTAACTATGTTGATGAAGGCAATCACTTCCAACCTTAGACAAAGTAACCACTTCCAGACCTAGAAAATTTACAGCCTCATACCAAGTAACTAGTTCTATACCTACATAAAAACATAGAGATAGCAACTCTTTACACACCTCTGAATTTGACAAAGGGAAACAACAAGAGATGGCATTATTAAACTCTAAGGAATAAGAAATAAACCGCATACCTCCAACCATCCCATCATGATAGAGTTCAAATGGGTTTCACCTCGTGGCATGAAATATGGTGTAGAACGAAGGTTCAGGGTCATAAATAATGTGTTAACCTTTAAGTACTCAAATCACCACTTGTCCATTGTATGGGGTGGTGACATTTGATGTCTATGGAAATAGCCACCAGGGTAAATGACAATATATGAGTGCCCCCTTTTTCTTCATTACTCCAAATTGCAAGTTATAAGCCTTACTAACCATTCTATCCATCGAAGAATCAAGCTCTTACAAAACATGAAAAAATTCCATGGATTCAAAACCTTCTACTAACCTTTTAGCTATAAATATTATTCTTCCTAATTATGCTTATTAAGTAAAGATCAAGTTATCATATTGCAAATTATTACCAAAAAAAAATCCAACCATTATTATCTTTTTTACTCCCATTTACTTCATAATTAATTTCAATTGTCATAAAACCAAAGCTTTGACTTAATTGTTGGTGATATCATTTATTTATTTTTTTCAAAATAAAAAATAACTCACACCCCTACCACCCCTAATAATTATAAATATAATTAAAATGATGATAACATAAAAATTCCATATGCTTTGGCCATAGTTATTTGCATACATCAATTGAATTTAATTAAGATAATGAAGTTTTCATCATTGAAACAATGGAATTCATAGAATAAAATTTATTCAAATTTTATTTTAATTTTATTTTAAAAAATTGTAAATGCATAGAAGCACTTATTAAGTTTTTTTTATTTATTTTATAATTTTGATATAAATTTATTGGGTTAATAAAATAAATTGATAAATATTGAATCGAAGAAGAATTTTCCATTTAAATTTATATATAAATAATTTCACAATATCATATTTATTGCACTTTGTATCCAATATTTTATTTTTATATATATAATATTATATTTATTGAACTTTGTATCCAATATTTTATTTTTATATATATTTTAGAAAAAAATGAAAATTTAATACTATTTTGTAAAATTTCAAAATAAAACAAATTCATTGGGGAAGTGAAGGAGTCTATAAATTTGATGACACTAGCGCTAACAAATGGGGTGGTTGTACATGGATGATGAGTATTAGTGTTTGCATGGTTTGAATCATTGAATGAATGTGAAAATGGCTTTATGGTTTGGTATTTTTTACTCTACCTTAATGTACTAGATAGTAATTTGTATTAGTGCATTCATATGTTTAGGGTTTTAAAAAAAATCCATGTTGGTGTGTTAATGTATTGGTGTGGGAACACATTATTAATCACAATAATTAGTTTTTTTTAATTTGTTTAAATAAAAACTAATATTTTATAATAAAAAAATGTTTAAATCTTATTCAATATTTATTTTACAAAGATACATCGATGTGTTTAGGATGTAAAAAAACATTAATTATTAAATGTTTTATAGCTCGTCGATAATGATTAATATGCTCTATAAAGGAACTCATCAATAAGCTTTTGTAATGTTTTAATTAAAATCATTTTTGTAACGAGTAAACCTTATTCGATGCATTTTCGATAAGGATGCATTATTACACTTAAGGTTTAAAAACACATTGATTAGAATATGTTTTTCTAGTGCAGTGATGATTCATAGATTGCAATGCACCGATAAGTTTTTGTTATTTTTTAAAAATAAAACTAATATTGTAAAACAAAATAGCTAATTTTATTAGGTACAATTTTTTATTAAATTTTTAAATAAAAATTGATATTATGTTACAAAATTTCTAAACTTCATTAAATGCATTTTATATAGTAATGCATTGATGTACTTAGATTTTATGATTCACAAATCACATTATATTTAAAATTGATTTAAACCAATATTTTATTACAAAATAGTAATATTAATATTTAATACTCTTATAACAAAGAACACAKAGATGTAAACTCCATTAAAACCAAAAACTCTGTTAAAATCCTTGATCATTTCACTAATAATCTCTGTTATAAATGTATATGAGAGAAAAAAWAATTATAAAAATTTCATAAATACCTCCACTAAAAATATATTCCCSATATATATAGAGCACGCACGGAGGTAGTATATAGCAATGAGTTAGCATTGACTTTCATATTAGTTTTATGATGACTTAAAAAAATGTGTATAAATTTTAATATTGAACATAACAAATAAAAAAAATTATTTTTCAATATAACAAAATTGGTATTTTTATGACTTCTCATTGGTCAATAAATTGATAGTGTTATTGCAACATTCACTTCATTCAAGGTTTGAAATTAATTTTGACATGACTATATATGAGTGTCACTTTCTTACAAGGTACAACTCTATTGATAAAATAATTTTATAACAAATAAGATTCTTTTTTTATTTTCTTTTCTTATTTTTCCAAATGTGTAGTTATGAAACCATTTTTAATTATTTTGGTAAGTTACCATCGACCTATGAAATAAGACTCTTTTATTTTATTTTATTTTCTTATTTTTCCAAATGTATAGTTATGAAACCATTTTTATTTCTTTTGGTAAGTTACCATTGACCTATGAAATAAGACTCTTTTTTTTGTTCTTTTCTTTTCTTATTTTTCCAAATGTGTAGTTAAGAAACCATTTTTAATTTTTTTGGTAAGTTAATTGATAGCTACGGGGTTAGAAACCCAATGGATCTGTTGGCAAAACCTCCACTATACACTAAAAAATGTTATTCAAAAAACCAGCTACTTATGGAGACATATGATAGAAACGCTAGGCTCCAAAATAAATTTAGGTTTTTTTGAAATGACATATTTTAATTATATAAATGGGCTAAAATACTCGCACACCCTCTGAGAGGAATGGGAAACCTCAAAAGCAAAAAAAACTCGATAAATTTACATAGATTTGAGTAAAATTTCTTTTATTATCTTCGGAAACAATATATCGCAACCTGCTACACTTGTTTTATTATAATTTGTTAATAATAAATCCAATAAAAATATCATCATCTTAATTTATTACTGATTGTGATTTGTTAGTAATAAATGGAACCGCAAAATCATCATCTTAATTTTTTTTATTTTTTTTATGTAGGGTATTAAAAATTTGAGCAACCTATGTCATGTTACCTAAAAAGTGACATGTGCTCATCTTAGTATAGATAATTTTGCGTTTAAGATTTAATTATAAAAAAGTGACATGTGTTCATCTTAGTATAGATAATTTTAGGTTTAAGCTTTAATTATAAGCTGACAAAAGTAAAGATGGTTAGTATATTACTATGTATGATTAATGAAGTTGATATAAAAGTGATAATGATGTGAATTTTTTTAAATAGAAATGATTATTTTTCTATTAAAAAGGAGGTTGTGATGGAACTATCTACGCTGACAAAAGTAAAGATGGTTAGTATATTACTATGTATGATTAATGAAGTTGATATAAAAGTGATAATGATGTGAATTTTTTTAAATAGAAATGATTACTTTTCTATTAAAAAGGAGGTTGTGATGGAACTATCTAATATATTGATATAAAATTTGATATAAAATTTGATAAGTAAAATTCATTTGAAAATTATAGAGTTTAAAAAAAATATATATATATACATTATTTTTAAAAGTTTAAATTTTGGAATTGATTATGTGGTTTGTATATATTTTTATATATTATTTTAATAAAACAATTATTTTTCAAAACATTAAAAAATTCAAATGTGTTTGGGTTTAGTGGTATTTTTTATTTCTTTTAATGAGTTGATTTTTCCTACTTTAAGGGTATGTTTTGTTGGATGAAATTTTCTTCTATAACTTCCATCTAGTTCAATTCAAGAGAGCTAATGAAGAGAGCATGGATCATTGATTTCCTTAATTCCTCCTACCATGGTCTTTGCTCCAATTCCAATTTCCAAACTCTATTTTGTAGTATTTTTATTTTTTTCTCAACTTCTTCTCATATATCATTGATGCTTTCCTCCCTTATTTCCAATTATATAGTCTTTCCTTTTAGCTTCTCTACTCGAATCTTTGAATTAATCAAATGTTTTTGCATCACTCACATACCCCTTGTGGTTTTTTTCCTCTCAATCTTCCCACCATCTCTTCCATTTCCTCACATACAAAGAAAGACATTCTTGAGCATCATTATATTGCCTTTCACACCTATAATTTTTTCTTTGAAACCTAGAATTTTCACAAAATGCACACCTACTCGGATATTCATGAGAATTGGCTATCATCCTAGTCACATGACTATGCATTTGAAGGAAATTGCTTTCAACCTCCAATAAAAGTAACCACTTCCAGACCTACAAAAAATTTCTAACCTTATATGAAGTAACTACTTCCTAACCTACATAAAAACATAGAGCTTGAAGCTCTTTACAGACCTCTAAATTTGACAAAGGGAAACAATCGGAATTGGTGTGATCAAAGTCTAAAAGATAAGCAATAAACCACATGCCTTTAACCATCCCATCATGATATAGTTCAAATGGGTTTCACCTTGTGATAGAGATATGGTGTAGCATGGAGATTCAGGTTCATAAATAATGTGCTAACCTTTGAGTACTTGAATCGTCACTCATCCATTGCATGGAGTGGTGTGATTTGATGTATATGAATTGAAATAGCTATTATAGGAGATGATAAAATATTACTTTTCTCCCTTTTTCTTCATTGTTCCAAATTGCAAATTCCATGCCTCATTAGTCATTCAATCCTTCATGATATTGAATTCAGGTCATTGTGATTCAAAAGGGATGATCACTACAATGGTAGGAATGAGGATTGCAAGGCACACTCCTCCCTTTTTTATAATGAATTTGACGAAGGCTTGGTACTTGCTCCTCCATTCATCACATGGGCTTCAGTTATGAAGGACGTTGTCCTTCAAATCATGATTCAAGCTCTGGTAACGACGCAACTAACTTGGATTMTTCTYTATATATTTTATTTGCAGTGTTTGAAGGGTGTTYGAAAGAATGGTTTTGAGCTCCTTGCTCAACCATTATGGGCTTTACATTCCATTTCGATGCATACATTGTCTCGTCTCCTCCCTCTACACGCTATGTCTTGCATCCTCCCTCTGCTCACACTCATCTCCATGCCCCCCAAGGTAGAAGACCCGGTCGCCTTGCTGCTACCCATTCAAGCGTTCTTAGAGCTGCAAAATATGCAGCCGATTTCTACATTGCCTTCGTCCCCTCTAGTGCCCAAACAACCATGGATGCCATGGAAAGGGAAACCTGTCTAGTTCGAGACTTCAAAGAACATGATGAGGTAGAGGCTGAAGTAGGAGGTATAGTTTCAGACGTGGGTTGCACCCACTACATAAATTCCATTTTCTTCCAAATGGTTGAACTTTATTGGCAAACTAAGACTCTTGTAGCTTTGGGGTTGCTCCCTAAAGATGAGGACTTTAGGAAGCTTAAGAGAAAAATGAAATCCCTTGAAATATAGAATGCTTGCATCTTAGAAATCCTCACATGGATAGAAGCTCAGTTGGGGGGGACATTCTCTCCCCCATACGGGCATTACTCAGGCCCGAAATCCTCACATCCTGCTACTCAAAGGGCCACATATGTTACTGCCCAAAGGACAACCTTTATTATTTCTTAGCCACATGTTTCTAAAGATCATTGATGGCAAATGTTTCATTTTTAGTTTCTCTTTTTGTCTGTGTCATCTAGGCATCTATAAGATAGTTCTAGTTAAACAATTGTATAAGCATGCTAAGACAATTGTTTTCCCAGCTTTAAGACATCTTAATAGCTTATTAGCCTTGTTTCCCCACTGGGGTTGGTTCTTTTGGATGCCCATAGACTATCATGGTCTTCTGGAGCTGGATTTGATAGGTTCTATTTGTATATTTTGTCAATATCTAATACAATCTTACTTACAAAAAAAATAACGATATAGAACAAAAATTTTAAGGTTGAGAGTGGAGATGACAAGCATTTGTAGGCCAAAACAAATCCATAACTTTAACTTATGAAGACGAGGGAAATGTAAAAGAAAGTGGGCTAAAGAGTCATCTTTCATTTCTATATCATTAAGGATGCACTTAGTAAGATGCTTGAATCCTGCGAAATTAGTTGGAAAAGTGGTGATAATACAATTGTATAATGTGAGTAGAGGAACAACAGTCATTTTTCTCCCACAAAATGCACACCTGATATCGATGGAAAGCACTTTCAATGATCTCAACGTTCCCACTAATTCAAGAAATTTGTTAATGGAGAAATTGTATCCTAGATAGGCACTTGATTGCAAAAACAACTCGATCAAATTACTTACAAGATCCATTATGAGTCCTATAATCATTGAGGAAAGCTCAAAAAATGACATTCCATTCACTCTCGAATCTTTTACACACATGATTGGCTGTTTAGGGCAATTGATTGTCAATCTTTGTGCCCTGATAAGATATAGAACTAAATCTATAAGTTTGAGAGTGGATATGACGGACATTTGTAGGCCAAAACAAATCCATAACTTTAACTTATGAAGAAGAAGGCAATGTAAGAGAAAGTGGGCTAAAGAGTCACCTGCCATTTTGATATCATTAAGTGTTAGTGAGATTCTTGAATTTGGTAAAATCAGTTGGAAACGTGGTGAGAATATAATTGTATAGTGTGAGCAAAGGAACATCAATCATTTTTCTCCCACCAAATGCAAACCCAAAATCACTGGAAAGCACTTTCAATGATCTCAATGTTCCCACTAATTCAATAAATATATTCATGGAGAAATTGTATACTGGATGGGAACTTGGATGCAATGAAAACTCAATCAAAATACTTCTAAGCTCCATTTATAGTACTCTAATCATTGAGGAAAGCCCATAAAATTC
>SNQJ01S0001491.1:379810-390551 GCA_010110895.2 Picea sitchensis | reverse complement strand
TTAAAAATAGGGAAATACTTCTAACACTTTCTTGAGAGTGTTCTATTTATTTTTATGTAGGATATGGGATGTATGCCTAACCCTTTATTGCCAATTAGATCAAATGCATTAAAAATGATCTATTGCCTTGGATTTTTTTTAATAAGAAAATTTTAATATTTTTTTTCTTAAAATTTGTCCTTAATGTATATTCAAAACATTGTCCTTAAGTTGTGGTTCAATTATTGAGATATGGCATTGCTGCATGTTGTGGTTCAATGATTGAGATATGGCATTTTCGAAATACATATTACTTCAAACCTGTATAAAAAATATCTTCAATTGATGTTGAGTAAATTGATAGCCTCCATGGTCCCTGAGGTGTAGGATAGTCGGTGACAGAGTATGTTGTTAAGGCACTCCATGATGTTAAAGTTATTGGTTCGAAACCTGCGGGGACAAAAAATCCATCCATGTTAAGGGTTGGTGTGGCTTAGGCCAGGTGTGATCCCCGGTTGATTTTGACATCTTAGATGCCCCTGAGTCATGGTTTCTCAAGCCATAGGCTAGTCCTGCGGGTCATGGACAAACTATCAAGCAAAAAAAAGAATTGATAGCCTCCACTTTACATTAATGTGGGTTTACCATGATAATANAATTTGTCGACCTAACAGTCCAAGACATTACTTTTCTTCCTTTACATTATTTATCTCATAAATTTTACATATTTTTTTTCCAAGTCTTTTAGGTCTTGTTTGGTGCCCTGTCTCACTATGTCAATCAAGGGAATTTGATTTTATCTTTGTAACGTTTATTTTCTTTTTCGATCTTACAAAATGAAAAGACAATATGATTTTTTTAACTTGAGGTTGATGATTTCTTTGTAATAATTCAACTTTGTTTTATTTTTATTCTCCATATCGCTCCACATTTTCATTTTAAACATAGTTATTATAGTTCTTTAACAATTTATATATTTCGCCAACAAGCGCTCTGATACGACTAGGGTTTCAAATTTGATCGCCTTAGTTTCCCTCCATGACTGCCCCCGGAGGAGGGGAGCCGTCAGCCCCTTCTTCTCCTGCTACCTCCTTTCGCAAGCTTCTGCCCTCCCAAGCCAAGAAGCTCCCCCTTTCTGAACCTCCAAGCTTCATCAAGAAGCTCGACTCAATCCCTGAAATCGAACTGCCCATGGATCACCCAATGAGGGTAGCAATCTCCCTTTCAGACCGCAGACTGGTAGGACAATTCATGGGGCTCTGGTCGTCAGCCCGTACCACGGACAACTGGATCCAAAGGAATTGGAGACCGCTGATCAAAAACAGTGTAACCTGCTATGTGGTGGGAAGAGGATTCTTCATCTTTGAATTCATCTCCCAGGAAGATAAAGATCTCATCTTCAGAAATGGGCCATACTTCATGGGTACTCAAGGAATATATCTGAACCAATGGACACCGAGATTTGATCCTACTTTAGAAGTACCCAAGGATGTTTCAGTTTGGGTCAGGCTGCCCAACCTTCCAATCCATTGCTGGAACCCCTCCTCGCTCCAGGCAATCGGAAACGGGCTGGGGCAATACATAGACAAAATTGATCCTAAAGATCAATATTCATGCGCGTGAATCTACGTGGAAGTTTACCTAGAGGTGGGACTCCCCGAAGCGATCAAAATCAAGGTCGGAGAATGGCAGCATTACCAGAAGCTGGACTACGAACAACTCCCTTTCAAATGTAGGGGATGTCATGAATACGGTCACTTCCAAATAAACTGCCCTAAAACCCCAAACAAGGAGAAAGAAAATGGAGAAGGCTAGCAATAGGCAAGAAAAGGGAAAACCACCTCCAAAGCTAAAGGTTCAAGGAACGAAAAGACAGCCCCCTCATAGATCACGAAAATAGGAAATAAATCAGATGCAGCAGTAGAGAACACCTTTAGAATATTGGATCAGGAAAATGCAGAGAAATCAACAGAAGGACAATCATAGGGAACAACCCCAACAGAAGAATCGCTTGAGAAAGCACCCACTGAACCCAGAGAGATCCCTGCGCCAACAGAAGAAGAAGATCAAAGAAAATCCTCTCCAGAAAAGGATGCAAGACCGGACATAGAGGAAGGAGAGGTCTCCTCAGATAGTGATTACAAAGGAGCAAGTGATGCCCTGGTCACACCAAAGAAAACAGGTAGAGGAAGGAAATCCAAGAAAGAGGAAAGAGACAAAGAAACCTACAAAGACATCCTAAAAGGATCACAACCAACAATCAGGCATATGATCAATGTTAGACAGACAAGGAATTAATCCAAGGCCTTTCAAGGAGGCCACTCACCCCCCCAAGGTAATCCATGACACTAACATCCTGGAATTGCAGGGGATTCAGAAGCAAAAAGAAAGAAGAAGAACTTAATGATATCAGAAGATACTCAAAATCTGATATCCTACTCCTCCAGGAAACTAAGATGGACAACGAATACTTTCTCAAAGAAACAACCCCCCTATGGAGAATAAGCCAAGGAATAGCAGAAAGCACAAGAGGAGCCTCAGGTGGGATAGGCACCCTTTGGAATACTATGAAGTTCGAACTGATCAACTCTGAAATGAGCACACACTGGATCCACACCAAACTCCTCCAAAAAGAAACGAGATGACTGGTAAGTCTCTTTAATATCTATGTTCCAGTCCTTTTGGTGGAAAAAAGAAAGTGTTGGGAGACCCTAAAAGACTATGTACTCCAAAATGATCTTGACAATATCATCATTGCGAGGGACCTAAATGTGACGCTAGATTCAAATGGAAAAAAAGGTGGCTCCATTGTGCGAGACCCAGCAAGAGAATGGGTAGAAGATCTAATGTTATATTGGGATCTAGAAGATATCAAACCTAATAAAGGAAAATACACGTGGACAAATAAGAGGATAGGACCGGAGCATATAGCAGCAAAGCTAGACAGATTCCTCGTCCAAAGCTCCTTCTTACGTCTGGGTCTCACACCCACCTCTTCGATCCTTTTGCACATTGTGTCATATCACAAACCAATCCTTTTAGTAATCTCATGTGACATGAATCTTGGACCTATCCCCTTCAGATTTAGCCCAATGTGGATCCAAGATGAAGGCTTCCTGAAGCTAGTCACTAAAGTTTGGAATGACACAGTAAGAGGCTCAACCTTCTATGTGTGGGAAGAAAAAGTCAGAAGATTAAAGACTGCGCTAAAAGATTGGGCAAAAGGTCAGTCAAATCCTCTTAAAACATGCCAAGAAGCCCAAAAGAAGCTAGGGAAACACCAATTGGAAATGGAAAATCAGGAAATCACCCAAGAAAGCTTGCAACAAGAAGACCAGCTACAAAGGCAATGGCATCAAGCATGCCGAGAGGAAGAAAATTACTGGCGACAGAAATCCAGAAGCCTTTGGTTGGAAGCAGGAGATAGAAACATGAGATACTTCCACAAACAAACTGAGGCAAGGAAGAAGTTTAAGACAGTTACAGAAATCCAAGTTCAAAATCAAACAATCACTAACTCTGAAGGCATTAAAGCAGCTGCAACTGAAGCCTTCGAAAATCTCTACACAGAAACGAAAAGGACTAATATAGACCCTAAAGAGTACCCCCTCTCTCTTGTCCCAAATCTTATCAAGGAAGATTTCAATAACAGCCTAATAAAGGAAGTCACCCAGCAAGAAATAAAGGAAGCACTTGACCAAATGAACCTTGACAAAGTTCCAGGACCAAATGGTTTCACAGCTAGATTCTACCAACACTGGTGGGATATAATTAAATCATATCTAACAAAGCTGATACAAAAATCTCAGAATTGCAGCAAACTAGGAGGGGGAACAAACATGGCCTTCCTGGCGCTGATCCCGGAAAAAAAAGGAGCTAACAGGTTCGACAGGTTTTGGTCAATCTCCCTCTGCAATACAAGCTACAAAATCCTCACAAAAGTTATAGCCAACAGAATCAAAAAAATTCTCTCTATAATCATCCCGAAAAATCAAGGAGGATTTATTAAAGGAAGACACATAGTGGACAACATCATCCTAGTACAAGAGGCCCTGCACTCAAGTATCCGGAGAAAATTCAAAGGTTTGATAATAAAAATTGATCTTGCCAATGCATTTGATAGAGTAAGACATCATTTTTTATTTAAAGTCATGGAAAATTTTGGGTTCGCCTCAACTTTTGTGAATCGGATAAAAGCCTGTATTGGGTCACCATGGATAGCCCCTCTTGTGAATGGAAGGGAAAACAAGTTCTTTCAAGCTTCCAGAGGACTCTGACAAGGCTGCCCCCTCTCTCCACTTCTCTATGCAATCTAAGCCTCATTGTTAAGCTTCCAATTGGACCACTTCCAAATGCACAATAGCCTCCATGGCTTGAGAATAGCGCCAGGGGTAAAAGACATAAACCATGCTCAGTTTGTTGATGACACATTGCTAATGGGAGGAGCGAGCCTACAAATAGTAAGGAAATTCAAAATTGAATTAGTGGCTTACACAAAAATGTCGGGCAGCGTCATAAACCTTACTAAAAGAAAAATCTATGGCTGGAATATAACACCAAATGAAATGTTGGAGATTGCCAGGGCACTAGAAATGGAAGGTTGTACCAAATGGGAGGCCTTTAGATATATGGGAGTCCCAATTTTCAACTCCAACCCAAGAACCTCGCACTGGAATTCGCTGATCGACAAAATAAAAAACAAAATAAATTCCTGGAGAGCCAGCTGGTTAAACCTGGCAGGTAAAGTGGTCCTAATCAAGGCTATTCTAGCCAGCATCCTAATCTATCAAAGCTCCCTACTTTTGGCCCCTTCCGCCATAATAAAAAAAAATTGAAGCAATGTTCAGAACAATCATGTGGGAAGGTGGAAAACAAACAGGGAGAAAGATTCATCTAGTAAGCTGTGATAAAATCTCTAAGCCAACCTCGGAAGGAGGTCTCAATTTCAAAAATACTCATGTTCAAAATATAGCATTAGGGGCAAAGATTCTTTGGAATTTAATCATTGGGAATCCTACATGGAGTAAAAAAGCGTTATGGAAAAAGTACTTCCGTGGACCAAGGGAATTTTTTCTTGATCACCCAGCTCTAGAGAAGAGAGGTTCCCCAATCTTCATTCTCTGCTAGAAGGCACTGCCCCATTTTAGCCCTCATCTCACTTGGCTACTAGGAAATTTGAAAAAAATCAATATTTGGCAAGACTTAATCATGGGAGAACCTCCCCTTTGATTGAGGTAGGATCTGGAAAGACTTAAAGAGTGGACAATCACTCAGAACCTGTACACTCTTTGGGCATCTCAATATGGGGGAACGATGAGCACAAGATGTGGCTAAGATGGGGGATTAATAACAAACCTCCAGACTTAGAAGAGGACTAGAAAACATTGAATTTTTTCCTCCAAGGGAAATCCCCACTTAAATAGAGGAAAAAAGACAAACGAGGATGGGGAACAAGCTTTGGGATCTACACCACTGCAGTAGGGTATCATCTCACATCCTCAATCCCCAATGTCCCTCCAAATCCAACAATTTGGAAAGCAATTTGGACCTCCAAATCCATCCCAAAGATTGATATGTTTGTTTGGACTTTGGCACACAGAAGCATATTAACCAGAGAAAATCTAAGAAGAAAGGGATGGGAAGGCCCCCATAGATGTCTGCTCTATCTTCAAGAAGAGGAAACCATAGACCATCTGCTACTAAGTTGCACCTATTCCAAAGAAGTCTGGCAGTTGGCTTTAGGACTGCAAAATGCCTTAGTCATTCCCCAAGAGACGAACAACCTACTCCAAAATTGGAGCTCCATCTGTCCCTTCCAGACTGGGAAAAAGGGACAAATCTCCACTTTGTGGAGAGTCCTCCCAAAATTGATCCTCTGGAATATTTGGCTGGAACGAAATAATAGATTATTCAGAGAAACTAAAAGTAGCCCAACTCACGTTGCAACCAAGGTAAAGGCCTATTTTGGAGAAAGCGCTCCCTACTTCTACAAAGCAAAGAATTCAAGACCACTAGAGCAGGAAGAGGTACACTAGTTGGCTCAGTTTAAACTTCAAGATCAGAGGGGGGAAAAGGACAACAACTTATGCCAGGAAGACTGGGAAATTCAGAAGGATAAGAAAGACTTCGAATATTGGAAGACAAAGGAAAAAAAACATATTTTATCATTTGACAGGGCCTCCAAAGGGAACCCAGGCTCGGCAAGTGGAGGAGGAATCCTAGTAAGCCCCACTGGCTCACTGAATATAAGTTTCGCTTGGGGACTTGGAACTAAAACTAATAACAGAGCAGAAGCCCTAGCCCTCTGGCAAGGGCTCAACCAAGCAATCATCCATGACGTTCAAGATCTGGTAATAATTGGGGACTCCATGTTAGTAATTAAAGCTTTAATCCATCAAAGAAAAATAAAAAATTCAAAACTCCATCATCTCCTAATGAAAATACAACTCCTCCTTGGGAAATTTCATTCTTATAAGCTTTTCCATGTCTTACGGAATCTAAACGAACTGGCAGATGTCAAGGCCAATAAAGGCGCCCTCCTGAATGTTGGAACATTACACCTTAATGGAACAATGTCCAAAATGGATCTTCCCTGACTCTAGGGGGAAAAGACATAAAAGAGTTATAGGCACGAGCCGGGAAGGAAATGCAGCATGAGAGAAGGATTCAGGAAAATCCAAAGCGCTACAGGACAAAAGCGCTACAGGATAGTGCAAGTGGTCAGAAGGGACAGGCTTATGCATCATGCGGGCATTGAACTTCTGTGGGATGGAGACAGAAATGCAGGTCGCCCATGCCCCCTAGATTGTGAGAATTGTTTAGGGGAAATGAACTGGGAGAGGTCTGAGTTTAAATGGAGAAGTAGGGACGTAGACCTCCATACCAGAAGCAAGTAGAGGCAGTCAAGACAGTTGCACAAAGGTTTAAGTGACCAGCTTCGAGGGGATCGCATGCAAGTGAAGGACGCCAGGAGAAGAGAAGAAGACGTTGAAGATGGCAGCCAGCTCGGGAAGCAAGCTCAATGCAGAAGAAAGGTTGAATGCAATGGGAACCACCCTTGAAAATCTTAGGCAAATGTTAAACCACCAATTGGATTTCCTGCAAAATATGGATATAGATGCAAGAAGGCGGATGGAGATGCTGGAAGGAGACATCACCACTTTGAAATTTGAGCTCACTGAGGAGCTAGAAAACTTCGTAAAGAGCTCAAGGATCCCAAACAAGAATTTGAGGCCAGAGTAAGCCAACTGGAGGAGAAAATGGCCCAGTTGAACAAGGATTGGAAGCAAGACCCAAAGTAGCTATTCATTTTCTCAAATGTAGGAAGAAAGCTCTGTAACACCCCAGCAAGGAAGGCATTTTGTATAGAAGCCTCCACTGTAAATAAATTTGAAATGCATCCCTCCCCTGGAGGGAGAGTATAACCTCCAGGTTTGTATTTGGCTAGTATAGCATGGCTTAGTTTATGTGTAACAGCACCAGTGGCTTTGCCACTATCTCTTTTAATCAAAATCCATTAACCGCTTCTGTCAAAAGAAAAAAAAAACAATTTATATATTTCGGAGGGCATCCTCCTCCATTGTCCCCAAATCGTTTAACCAAAGGACTACATCTTTAGCCCAACTTCTTTTGAGCCTTGAATGAATTTTAGTGACGTTTAGAGTAGTGATAGGAATCCTCTCATTATTTAGCTTATGCTTGTGCATTTTGCATTTAATCATAGCCTCATTTTTAGTGGGAGGAAGCCCAACTACTAAAGGGAGTATGNTTTTTTTTCAAAAGGCTATAATTCCAATTTTACCTATGATCAAAATCAATTATCTAATACTAAATAAATATTAAATACTAAAAAATAATAGCATTATTCTATTTTATTCAATATTTAATACTAGATCAATTATAATAAATATTGAATATATAATAATATTAAAAAATTTAGTATTAACCAACCATTTTTTTTAACTATAACTGAACATATATTTTATATATAATTGGGTTGCGCCGAAGGAAATCAACCGTCAAAAGGTCTTATAAATTTTTTGGCTCGAGGACTAAGGAGTCCATTGCTTCTGTCAAGCTTAAGTACATGTCAAAAATAAAATAAAAAAACAAATACCACCACCCGTTTGAAGATCCAACCCGCTAAGATCCTCCACCATCATGGATGAACACCAATACACTCCACCACACCAATACCATCACACTCCACCACCGAAGGGGAACAACCAGGGCTGGAATTTGACGTCTCACGGGATGTTGTTTTCATTTTAAGACGTATTTGACAGGTAGATACTAAATTTACACGTCAACATTTACTGGTATGTAAAATTAGAACCCGTCATAATTTCTAGTAGGTATTTAGCTTACTTAAACTCTACTGTATAACTTACAGGACTTGACAGAGGTTCATACTTGACAAAGGTTCCTTCCAAGAGTAAATGAAACAAAAAATGGAATTTGATGTTGCCCATAGTTTTCTCCTTAGATTGCAAGCTCTGAAAGGTATGTTTGAAATGTTATTTCTCTTTTATTTTAAGAGATGTATCTTATTTTTATATTTTTTTTCATTAAGAGGTTATATTGATACTAATGAATGTGTTTGAAACTTAAAATGATGGGCACAAAAAACAAAAGACAGTCATCAAATTTTCACTTGACGGGTAAGATAAATTTGAAATTCCAGGCCTGGGAACAACACCGTCATGGAAAAGAAGATGAGAGAAAAACCTTGGAATCCGAAGCATTGAATGAAACTAATTTCGTCGAGCCCAAGAAAATGTGCGGCCTGTTTCAAATTTAATGAGGGACGCAACCTATTGAGGCTCAAATTAAAATCTATAACCATTATAGTTCTATGGCATATGAAGCCACCCATAATTTCCATTTTAAATATATCTACCCTTGTATAGATGAGATCCCCCTTGGCACATTTATCAGTTTTTTTTTTCAATTCTCGTTTGACATGAAAGAGTGAGAATTCTTCAAAGTCTTTAAGCAGGGTAGAGGAACGAAGCAGAGCACTAGAAAGAGCATTGCCCCCAATAGAATAATTCTTTATCATGGACCTTATGATTAACATGGAATCCTCGAATATCAAAATCTTAGAAATATGGAGATACCTATCCAATTTAAGCCCATGAGAAAGACCATAAGCCTCAGCCTCATTGTTGGAAATTGAACCAAGACCCTAAGCATAGCTAGTGATGGTATTTCCTCATCGATCACAAATGATCCCCACACTCTCGCCGCCCCTGATATTAATATTTTTTTTGTGACTAGCGGAATCAGCAACTAGTCGAGCTCGTACTTGCGTGACACATGGACGAGTTATCCTAATGCTACACTATAACCTCCAAGCATGCCCACGCAGCGCCTCACACACCCTTGATATTTATTTTTTTGTAAGCTAGTTATTATATTACCTTCTATAATCTAATATCAAAAATATGCATGCAAGGTCTTGATGTCAGGGCTGCCAACACAGAAAACCAGCCTTGGCACCAAAAATTAATTGTTTTTGAAAGATTTTTCCTCATAGACTAAAATGATTGTACAAAACTAAGAGGACTAGCTAACCAACATAGATATAAGGTTGTAACAGGAGACCGACTCGCTGAAAGAGACAAAAAAAACATAGAGCATAAATAAAAGAAGGTCAATTGGTGGACGAACTTTCTTTGTCATGACGTTAGGGATGAGCTAGCCATTCAGGTACAATGGCTTACTGAGCCGATTGAGCATGATCCTGAAGGTTGCAATGTGGATTTTTGAGCAAATCATAAAGCATCACAATTTTGTTCTCCATGATATTTTGGAGGTATCTTTGATCCGCCTTCTCTCCTTGAAGCTCAAAGATCAGCTGCAAGTGCTCCTCCGAGAAAAGAACAGGCTCAATCTCATTGTTCTACAGGTGGGTAGTTTCTTCACGCTCCGAGAGGCCACCAATCATGGTCATCATTTTCATGCTCGAATTAATCGATGCACCCTATTCATTCTCCTCCACTGGAAAAACTTGAACTTCCTCATTAGATGGAGGTCATTCCTCTTGAATAATAGAAAATGCCTATTGTTCATCCTCACTTTCCAGACCAATAGTGATAGACTCATCATTGAATTAAGACACACTCATGGTAGTAGTACTAGAGCCATTGGATGGAGGAGACAAATTCCATCATCGACTACTAACACCTCAAGAGGAGCCACTACCACGATAGGGTCTGGCCCTTTTGTGTGGCATGGAAAATAAATGAGAGAAAATCCAAGCACAGAACCAACAAATTCATGAACCCTTTGAAATCAGAAACCCATGAACATAATAGAAATGAGGCTCCTGACTACCAAAGAGGAGGGAATTATAGTACCAAAACATTCCATCACTGGAATATGAGGTGCCCAACCCAATACTCTGTGCATTGAATTTCACCGTAATTGTTGTAATGAAATCAACCATGGAAACAATAACCAACATTAAAAGTCCAAATCACATCGTACCTGTTGTGCCTCTTTTGTCACCTAAATGAGCAAAACAGAGGTGCTTACAAGCTTAGTTGGGTTAGCTAAGCAAGACAGCTGTAAAGGAAAGGGTTAGAGAAAGAAATATAAAATAACAAACTAAGAATTAAACTAAGAAGTAAAAGAACAACTAAACTATTGAGCATAAGGACATAAGAACAAAAAACCAATAAGACTCATGTCACCAATGGCAAGGATTATATTAGTGAAAGAAAACACCAAGAAGAAAGAGGACTATGGGTCCCTTCTT
>SNQJ01S0001491.1:310589-337121 GCA_010110895.2 Picea sitchensis | reverse complement strand
AAAAGAGGAAATAATGATTTTAAACCCCCTAAGTGCCTATGTGTTTTGACTAATCCCTTTATATGAAGAGGAAACTAAGTGTGGTGTAGATTACAATATGCATGAAATCACTTTTAAGAAGGCTAGGGGCCTTCCCCAAATCACAAAAAACCTTACAATGTGTATTTTTCTGCACAGGTGAGCGGGTCTCATTGTATACAAAGGCACACTGAGCGCCTGTGCGTAGACCGAAATAGGATTTTGGGCACAGGTGCACAGAACAACACTATGATTTTGGCGCACGATGCGCGACTGTGGGCCACTAAACCCGTGCACAACTAACACACGGCCGTGAAGAAAATTTTGGATGGAATTCTCTCAATTCAACTTTGAATTGGATGTTTTGCAGGTCAACTTGGGATGGTTAAGGTATCTGCAGGTTAAATAAACCAAAAGAAGAGATATAAAAACCCAAATGGGGTAGGAAATTGATACCTTTCCCCAGCAGGGTCGCCAATCTGTTGCGCCTCTTTTATCACCTAAATGAGCAAAATAGAGGTGCTTACAAGCTTAGTTGGGTTAGCTAAGAAAGACAGTTGTAAAGGAAAGGGTTATAGAAAGAAATATAAAAGAAAAAACTAAGAAATAAAATAACAACTAAACTATTGAGCATAAGGACATACAAACAAAAAACCAATAAGACTCATGTCACCAATGGCAAGGATTAAATTAGTGAAAGAAAACACCAAGAAGAAAGAGGACTATGGGTGCCTTCTTCCTCCAAGGGAGGGCTCTTGAACCCCCACAACCAATCTCTTCTTACAACTTTGAATGAAATGGTGAAAGAATCCCAAGCTAATCCACTCAATAGGTGAGATGGATTGCCCAATGTAATGGTGCTAGTATACTCTTGATGAGAATAGAGGATTCCTCAAGAGAATAGCAACAACATAACTTTGCTAATGAATTCCTTAAAAATGAGGTGCACCCATGGCCTTGTTTTATAGCACCTCTTTGAGGTATTGTGCAACTAGCTTGTAGTGTGAAAAGAGGCTATTTAGGGCATTTTTAGGTCTTTGACCAACCACCCAGTCAGATTCAGTCGAGATTTGGGTGTCAAATCAACTTGAAAGTTGAACCAAAAGTGGGTGGGAGGCCGACCAATCTCATAAATGCACCATTCTCAGATGTGTGCGGCTTTTAGCGACCACAGTCGTGCATCATGCACATGTGCGCTTTTCCTGTGTTTCTGGATAGCGCATGTGCCCGCGTTCCCTGTGTAGTCATAGCGCACTTTAATTTTATCACTGGTTGTATAGTTTTGGACCTTTTGGAAATTCTTTTGTGGTAATTTTGGTCCATGGGTGACCTAATAACTGTTTGATGATGCTAGGTTTTTGTAACCATTTGCGGACAAAATTTCAGTGATAACAGTACCCAAAGAAAAGAAAGATCACATGACGTAAATTTTCATAGGGGAATCAAGCGCAGTGACCATCCATCTTGATAAATGAAAAGAACATCGAGTGGTTGCGCAATTAGGCAGGTGGAATCAGACATGAGGGATAATTTGACACCCCATCCGGGGGTAAGCCTTATGAATTGGCTATCACTATACATTCCACGAGTAGGGGAGGAGTGGGATGGTGATTGGCATCAAAGTCCAAATCCTGCTCTAGGAAATTAACCCCAACATTTGCTAATTTGTCTATGATTTTTTTGGCTTCTCTCCATACATTAGATGGAATCATTACTTGGCAATAATGCAGTAGGGATTGGAAAAGTTCTATGTGGTCAAGAAGTCTCCAACTAGGCAAGATCTTTGCGGTATCTGAGTCATTCAGGAGCTTTGAGAATAAGGAGATAATAATATGAGAATCCCCTTCCACGATGAGCTGACGGTATCCTAGGTGAGAGGCCTCCTAAATTCCTTTAAGAAGACCCCAAAGCTTCATTGAGTTGTTGGAATCATAGCCCAGACTGTCCAAAATAATTTTTCTTATATTACCTTTGTCATCCCTGAAAAACAACACCAAATCCTGTTGGGCCTGGATTTCCTTTAGAGGCCCCATCAAAGTTCATTTTCATGAAGCCTGAGGGGGGTCTATGCCAAGAATCAGGGCTAGGGGAGGGTGGAGGGCATAGAGAGATTAATTTACGTTGATTATTGAGATTAAGGTGTCAATAAGAGAGAATAGTTTGTTCATTGGGCTCACAAGACGAGTCCTCCCCTGACCATTGTTGGGACCAGATTGTTTCTTGAATATTTTCCTTGATCTTGGACTAGATGAGAGATTCATGGGATTTCTTAGAGTGAAATATCCTTTGATTGCACTCCTTCCATATTTTCCAGACCACAAATCCTAGTAGCTATTGGAAAATTTTGTTCAGAATAGGATTCTTATAAACTGACTGCCGCCATTTTTCAATGATGAGAGTGATGCTTTCATAGTGTCTATCAATTGTTCTCATGGCTTGGGAAAATTGATCCCAAAGGTTGGAACTATATGGGAATCAATTGAGAATATGTTATGTGGATTCTTCTTGAAGAGAGAAAAGGTAGCATGACAGAGGCCCTATGAAGCCACGATTTTAAAGGTTGTCCCATGTGAGTATCCTATTTTGAATCAGTGGCCAGACAAAGATACTCACCTTTGGCCAGAAATTGGATTTCCATATGATATGTCATATTCTCTATATGGGTTGAAGATGCAATTGAGCTTTGAGACCATAAGCTTCCTTGATTGAAAAAGTGCCCCTAGAGGAGTTCCACCACCACAATATGTTCAAACCATGCCTAATGCATACTTTCCTAAGGGTGGCTTCATCCTCCCATGGCTTCAAGTCACAATTTATAGGAATATGAAGGTCCCAGTGAGTGATTTTTCAGTCTCTCTAGGTCTAGGAGGGCACAAAATATCGCCAGAATTCTACAACACAAAGGCCATCGAGATGTTGCATAAAATTTGGAATTTCCTGGAGAATTTCCCAGTGATGAAGGGATGGAATTTTTTACCATGAGTATGTCTAAAATAGGGCCTCCTGGCCATCCCTAAGTTCCCAAAAATAATTTTCTTGGACAAGTCTTTGATTTTTCCTAGTCACATTCCATATAAGTGATCCATTGATCTAATTATTCCATTGAATGGAGTTAGCTTCTGCAATGTTCGGGACATGCTTTCTTCTCTAAAAGTGAGCCCATAAGTCCTTCGGGTGATTTATCCAATGCCACCATATTTTATCCCCCATGATATCATTTAGTAAATAGGGATCCTGTAAACCAAGACCCCCTTCCATCTTTGGTTTACGAAGGTTATCCCAACTTACCAAAGACCATTTTCTATCCTCTTTAGTACCCTACCAAATAAATTTCCTTTGAATGTTGCGAATGGATTTTAGCTCAATTTTGGGGCTGCAAAAACTGAGAAGAGATATATAGGTATAGCTTGTAACATTGATTTTAGGAGCACAAGGTGTCCTGCCAGGTTAAGAGAGAAGGAGGTCCAAGAGCTGAGACGAGAGGTTAAAGATTTGATGAGGGATTCCTAGTTGCTATTGTGAAAGGTGTTGTCAATAAGGGGGATTCCTAGATATTTTGATGGAAGGGAGCTTCCTAAAAAATCTAAGAGATGAGTGATGTGGTGTTGGAAAACTAAGGGGGTATTGAAGAAAAATATTGGGATTTGTCTGCATTGACGGAAGTTCGAGAGGCCTCACTGAAATCATTTAGGATACTGCAAATTTTGAAGGATTCTTTGGAAATGAGGGAACCCATCATCAAAGTATCATCCACAAACTGCTTATGGGAATTTGTGGAGTGGATTCCATGGAGGGTAATACCTTGAAGGGAGCCATCTGATATGGATGCCTTTATGTAGCGACCAAGACCTTCAACCACTATAACAAAGAGAAAAGGGGAGAGCAAGTCACCCTGCCTAATTCCTATAGAAGGGGTGAAGGTCTTAGAAGGAACTATGTTTACTAGAATGGAGAAGAAATGGAGGTGAGGTTAAGGACCCAATTGACCCATTCATTATTGAAACCAAAAGCCAAGAGAAAAGATTTCATATACTACCAACTACGTTTGTCAAAAGATTTGGAAAGGTCTAGTTTGATAATCATACCTAGAGTTCGAGAGGATTTCAAAGAATGAATTACCTCATGAGATAATATAACACTATCCAAAATTTGGTGTCCCTCCACATATCTTGATTGCTCTTTAGAAATGATGAAAGGAAGAATAGGTTTTAGTCTAAGTGCCATAACCTTGGTTATAATTTTGTAGATGACGTCGCAAAGAGAAATGGGCCGAAACTTCTTCGGATGAGTAGCTTGCTCCTCCTTGGAAATGAGAGTAAGGAATGTGGCATTTAGCGCTAGGAGGACTACACGAGAACGACGTGAATCTTTAACTAGCTTCCAGACCTCCTCTTGTAGCATGGTCCAGTAGTGGTGAAAAATGTTGGTTATGAAGCCATTCAGTCCAGGATATTTTTCCTTTGGGCATGTCCTTAATCACTTCGTCCACCTCTTCTATGCCAATTGGTTGTAGAAGGGCCTCATTTTTTTACTCTGTGATCAGAGAAGGGATGTGGTGTGTTATTTTTCCTATTGTTGTGGATAGGTTCAGACATGGCTCTGTTAGAAGCTCCTTGTAGAAATGGACCAGTTCCTTTTCCATACCCCCATGTTCCGTTATTTGTTGTCCCTGGTAATTTTCAACTTGTATGATCTTGTTTAAATGTCACTTGTTTATCATGGATCTATGGAAGAATTTTGTATTTTTTTCACCTTCCATGAGAAACTAAATTCTAGATTTTTGATGCCATAGAATTTTTGTTGTGGATAGGTTCAGACATGGCTCTATTAGAAGCTCCTTGTAGAAATGGACCAGTTCCTTTTCCATACCCCCATGTTCCGTTATTTGTTGTCCCTGGTAATTTTCAACTTGTATGATCTTGTTTAAATGTCACTTGTTTATCATGGATCTATGGAAGAATTTTTGTATTTTTTTCACCTTCCATGAGAAACTAAATTCTAGATTTTTGATGCCATAGAATTTCCTCATGTGCCAAGCATTATTCTAGTTGTTGTTTCACAAGTTATTCTTCAGACTGGAGAGCTCCTGAGTTGACCTATGTAACAGCTGCCTTTTATATCCCACGCTTTCCATATACTTTTGAGCTTGGAAAATGTTGCCAAAAACTTTCTTGTTCGGTTCCTTAAGATGTTGTTTAAAATTTTGAGTTTTTGTTGGAATATATACATGAGGGTTCCGTGAGAAATCATTTCTTCAACCCACTAGGTTTGGTGAAAATTTTCTTTTAAATTTAATTTGAGAGCGCCAAAAAATTTCAAAACCGAATGGTTTACTACAAGGGAACAAGCCAGCCCACCCAAAGTTGAATTGGTCGAGCTAAAGAAAGGTTGACGTCGGATTCCAACAGAGACCCTCCAACATTAAGGATTCCAGAATAAGGAATCTGTCCAACTTACAAGCAACTTGATGGGAGCTAGATCTTCGATTCGACCAGGTGTGAGTGTCATTGAGAGTATGCAGGTCTACCAAGTGAAGTTCATCAATAGTCCTTTGAAAACTTACATTGTCATTCTCTAATATTCTTATACCTCCATGCTTTTACTCAAGGGAGAGAATTATATTGAAGTCCCCACCCAAAATACATCTCCTACGCTCGATCATTGTGCCCAGGTCTGATAAGCTTATGAGGAAGGATTCCTTCTTTGATGTCATATGTGGCCCATACTCATTGGTAATGACCCCCTCATTTTTTGAACCAATGGCTCTATAATGAGCTATGATATTCCATTTAGTAGAGTAGAAATCATCCAGAATGACCATGGCAGAGTTCCAAAGAATGGTTATTATGTCCGCTATGTTAAAAAAAAAAGATTGTAGAGAAACAAAATAAAAAAAGATGCGGAAATAAAATACACAATGTAAGATACACACACAATAGAGACACAGATATAATGGTTCACCCAAAGCAGGGCTACATCCACCAGAGAAATTCTAGGTCCTTCCTTTATTATCCAACAAATGCAAGTGGATATAACCTATATTACACCCATTGTAGCTTCATCTTCTTTCTCTACGCCTCTCTAATACAATATTTAGTCTATCACACACAATTGCAATAATAATGTCTTCAATAAAATAGGGTTTCTAGATAAAACCCCAACATAACTTATACCCATCATATATACAACCTTTTTAATGAACAACCGTCTGACTACTGGAAAATTTCAATATTTTGCTGTAAAGAAATCTTCTTCAAAACATCTCTTCGGTAAAGCCCATTTAACTCTATGGGGACCATAATTTTCGCTTTGTTCCTCGGTATTCCAAATGTTAGGGTCGATCCCCACACCAAGAAATGGGGTCCAAACAGCATGGAAAACAAAACCTATGAATATAGGAAGATAATCATGCTTCACAACCAACATGTTGCTCCTCTAGAGTCATTATAAACAAAGTTACTATGCCTCTAGCATTTTGAGAGAGTTTCTTCAACTATTGCTTTTGCAAATTTGGTTTCTATAAGTAATAAGATATCCATATTTCACTCAATTATATTGTTTTGAAAGAACCTTTGCTTGGTTCTCCCATTTAGACAAAGAAAATTCCATGAGAATATCTTCATGAGGAAGGTGGAGCGGGGTATGAAGAAATCCATCGTGTTGAGCTTTTGGATATGTCTGAAATTAATCATAGAATTACCTACCTCGCGGATGAGTTGTTGAGCATTTTTTCTTCCTCATCGCTTTTCTTCCTTTATTAATCTTTGAACATCCTACCTTGGGTATTGGTGAATGCCAATAACTCCTCCTAATCTGGAGTTAACACCCATTGTGTAGTTGAGATATACCTTGTGAAATTTCTAAAGCTAAACTAAGGGAATGGATTGCAGCTTCTGCTTATGGTAATCTTCCACCAGCTTGTCCATATCTATGCCCACTAATTACTTTTTGTCTATCACAATTTTCGTGTCCCCTCCAACCTCTGAGATCGGATCCTCTTCAGGGGTGTCCCTAGATCTAATGGGATTGATCTGTTCCAATACTGGTTGCGTGATTTCTTTGTATTTTCCATGTGGTTTCCTCCTTGTTCACATATTTATGGGGCTCCTTTCAACGGCTCGGGATCGGCGACTATTTAGATCTTGAAAGAAGTACTTAGAAGGTTTCTTTGTTGGACCCCGATTGGTATTTTTCCATTTGTCCTTTCTTCCTTTCATTTGGGTAAAACTATCTTTGGGTTTTTTTGATGTTCCTATCAATCTTTCCTAGGGAGAGTTGAGAGGAAAATATATAAATAAATGTTACAGTTCATGGAATTTTCTACATATGAATGGTATGTGTTTGTAATCTATGATTTGAGTCTATTCCTCATCTTGATATTCCGCAGTGATGCGATCCCGGTAGAGCCTTTGATATATACATATACACATAGATTTGGGCATAGGAGGTGTAGCGATGATGGTGTGTGACCTCCGTTGTTTTAACATAACTTTTAAGAGTATTCCCAATCCTAGCCAGAATCTCTCCAAGACAGAATTATTGAGGAAGTGAGTAGAGTGTGATCCACACTGGGGCATAGGAAAAGGCCTCCTCAGAATAACTCGCTTTCCCAGACAAATATAACTGAACTGGCTAAGGACTATGGCAAAACTCTCATAAGTATTATGCATGTTGTAAATGACCTTACGTGAAGAGGTCAATGAATGTAAATGATAGTTTGAATTTATTGCATAACCGCTGAGAGGGGATGTGCAGTTATAATTCATGATGGTAGTGGAGGGCACCGGCACAATTAACTTCCACCAAGAATTAATACCGTATTTACTTCACTGGCCCGGAGAACCAAAGCTGCTCGCTAGTCTGAATTTAATGCTTTGCAGGCCGGTAGGTGGATGGTTTGATGAGGGATGGGGAGGGTGAACCGCCCATCCACAGAACCATCAAGCCTGATCGGTGCGAGGGTAATCACGCCACAAGATACCTCGCAAGAGGATAAGGCATAAGGCAGAAGTGATTGAAAGGTGCGGATGCGAGGGGAAACTCTCGCAGTTCTATGCAGAATGAGTGACCGCAGAGAGGAGGGGATTGCAACCTTCACCCCTGGACACCGGCGCATAAAGAGACGCGTCTCGTGGACATCATGGTCTCAGCTCTAAGTGGCTAGTGGTAAATCCATTGAGTCACCACGCCTACTACAGTGGAACGAAGCACCCTCTCGCCAGCTAAGCTTCCATTTTGGGTGTTATTATCTTATAAGTGTTTTGTTTATATTGCATTTGAAATTAATATGTTGTCACATATGTTCATGGGCTTGTGGAATTGTATATGTTTTTTTCCTGTGTAAGAATGTCTTTGTATAAATTGATGATAAGGAGCAGATATTAGCTCATAGAACCGTAAAATCGGTGGAAGGATTTGTAGCATGAGAGTGTTCACGTCATGTTTGATATGAATAGTTGATATAATGCTTATCACAAAGGATACCATGCACCAATTATCGCGGATAAAATGAAGTTAACCATGCCCAGCTGCTCTCGGGAAGTGGTCTTCCTTTATCCGCTTCCTGAAATGCCCCGGTAAGGATCTTCGTCGTGCTATTCCCTCCTTTGAAAGGTTCACCAAGAACCCGTAATAGCACCCAACGCGACAGCCTTATTAACCTTTGTACTCCAGGAAGAACCATCCTATTGAGGTTCCAAGATAGTAGTAGTGTGAGATGAGTCAAGTTCCATCTGGATGAGATCTCACAGTCGAGGATCCATAGTCATCTCACGACCATTAGATTGACGAAGTAACGCAGGCGTTACATAACTTTCCCCTTTTTCCCTCTATCATCGTGAACAACGAGAAATTGGGATCGTAAACTCCAAGACCTAAAAGAATGAATCTAGACCGTTAAATCTCGGTCCACTACCCATCACCGGGATTGATCCGAAAGCCGCGCCAGGTTAAGCAATGCGGGTAGTATTGCAGGAAGCGATCCCAGCCATCAGATCTCGAGTAGAAATCCCGTAAACCGTAGGATCGGGAAGAGTTGCACCGAAACTAACCCCGGAAGGAGCTGCAAGAGAAATGATCTCGAACCATTTGATCTTTAGATCATCCCGGACAACCATCGATCTGAGAAGATACTGAGTTAACCTCTAGTGTGCGAGGGAATATCCTAACCGCTGATCTCGGATTGTCGGGCCATTTCGGGAAATGCTTCTGATTTCACTAATTGGAGAATTTAGGAGTGTGGAACCATTGTAATAGGAAGTCGCAATTAGCGAATTCCCGATAGGATCCTCGGAAATTCAAAATGCGAGGGGACATGTGGCGTAGGATCCCGGAGTCTAGAGTTCGCATATCGGGATTTTCAATACATGGAACTTCTTGTCACTGGAATCGCTGATTCATGATTTACCGGAGAAGATCTGGAGTCATTCGCTCACACCGGATGTGTCAGGTATCGGACGAAAGTCGCAGATCATGAAATCAAAGTTTCCAAGGACATGAAACGCTCGCAACAGGAAATCGCGGATCACGATTTCGACCTGGATCAACACCACCCATCACCGAGGATGCGTGGTGAGAGATCCCAGAGAGTCGAAGATCGACATATCGATAATCGATGTATCGTGGATTTCAAGGACATGAAAACCCTTACATTACAAAAACCGCGATATGTGAATTCCCAACACAATCATAAGCCGTTGATCCAAGGAACACGTGTCAAGCATCCGGAGAAAGTCGCGAATCGAGAAATCGCGGGTCTCCCGGCGGACGTATTCTTGTGATGGAACCTCGAACGCCCGACGGGAATAAGGTGGCATCACTTCTGAGTTATCGTGGTCGTGGGATAAGCCGGGCATAGCATGACCGTAAAGGCTACCTAATCAAGAAATTATGAAGTCCCGGACATGTTTTATGTCATCACAAATGCCGAAACTCGATGGAAGGTTATATAGCTGCGCCATGTGGTAAGTGGTCACATGGACCATGGTATAGCCAAGGGGCTAGCTAGTGTAAAGGTGCGTCGAGAGTCCGGGGGACTTGTGTGTCATGACATTGAAAGGCACCAAACTCGACAAGAATTAAGATCGTGGTCTTGTGAACGTTGTGGCAGTATTGACCAGGACTTAGCCCAAAAATCCAACACGCTAGGAGCACATCGGGATCGGAGGATCGGAGTTCCAGTACATGTGCACCTCAGTACCGCAAACTCTGAAACCCCGACTAGAAGCTGTTGTATGGTCATATATGAACCGGTCGTGTGGATCAAAGGTTTAGCCAAGTGGGGTTGAGGCGCACCGGCGGTGAGTCGATATCGAGATCGGTGATTGTGAAGGCCAAGACATCGCGGTGTCAAAACCGATGAAGAAACCTTAACTCGATATTGAATCTGGGATTGGCATTTCGCTAATGCAGGTTTGTGGAGATTTCTCATGCGCGAGATCCCACTTTTTTATTATGATAGTGATAAGCTACAAAGTGGTATCGTAGCATGGGTTACAACACTGGCCTAATCGTCTATGCACCAGTCGCACTGCATAAAGCTCATACCAAACACCTATGAGTAATCCTCGACTTAACTATCTTATCCAGATTAAACTTACCATGAACACCATCGCGGCTGCGCAAATGTATTGCTAAAGAATTGCGAAATTATGTACAAATTATGCAAAATATACTAATTTTTTGACTAATATCCATCGCTTTCTTCACACTCCAAGCTGATCATCAAACGTGGAATCTACAAACGCTAGAGTATGTAGGATCACTCAAGAGGTGGGGAGAAGGCCCGTCAGCGAGACGAGTCCATGAAATAAGAGCAATAAGAACCCCTCCAAACTTAGCTGAAACGGTAAGAAGCCTCATGGTCAACGGTAAAGTCAAGGTATTATAATGAAAGGATGATGAAAGAACAAGAAAAGAACCGGAATTAATGCGCTTCATCGCTAGAGCTTCCATCCGACTCACAACGACAAATGCAAAGATGAACCTCGAGATGCAAAAATCGGTCGCGTCGTAATACACCGAAGAGAACACATCCGTAGCGTCCACCTGTGAGGTAAAGTGGACCGCGCCGCATAATTCCACTGAAGGAATTCGGTGATTCGTGGCGTTCTTCAGTACAGACCAGCCCTATTCTCGCAGTTCGTAAGAAGCAAAGGACTTTCAAGAGTCACAAATGTGAGGAATTTAGAAGGCCAACCTCCCCGACGGCGGAGATAAAGAAGGGAGGCCGAGCGTATACTAGCTGAAGAAATAGAGTCCACGACTTCTAGAATTTGAAGGCCCGAAAGTGGCCACTTTCGTTCAACCCGGAAAGGCGCTTCCATTTGGTGGGAAGACCTAAGAATATGAAAGGGGTCCACAAGGACGACCTGTCTTGGAAACAGTTCGAAGTACCGAATAATTATTTGTCGAAAGGTATTTCCTTAGAAGGCTAAAGAGTTTTATGAACTCAAATCAATAACTTTACCATGGAGGAATGCGCCTACCAAATTTGACTTACTAAGGTATGTACCCCACATCAAAGCAGAAGGCGGCAATAACGCTCATCGCCGGGTTATTCTGGCGAATACCCTAAACCGAATTGAGTTTGATCAACCAAAGACCTGAAGATACTATAATAAAGGCAACATATTGTCATGAGCGATATGGACATTGGGCAGAGTCCCATGGAGACTGAAACAAAAAGAATGGTTCAAAATTTAAGAAAGGAGCAAATCCTCGGATTTAAAAACTACAAGAAGAACCACGTAATGAACTTTCCAACCCTGAAAGTGTACTCCCAAAGCAGAATTTTTCCTTGGTGGATGGGAATAAACTTCTGACCCATGTACTTCCTCAAGAAGACCTGATAAACCCAAAGAGAAAATCTTGAATGCCGGATTAAAAGAGAGATCATCTCCTGAGATCGCCCACCGACAACGTAACGCTTCCAGTATTTATAACATGCGTGAATCTACTACGTCAACGATGTACGGAGGTACATTATGATTTATGCAGCCTTGACAATAATCCAGTCAATTCACCAAGCTTCAGCAGGAAATAGAAGGTATGATCTTCAACCATCTGATATCCGCTTTGATTGACCCCGTTCAAATTTGAGTTATATCCCAGAACCGCTGATACGTAAGATACAACCACGAAAGAAAACTAACCATGGTTGGTACAGCGAATAATCGCACCAAAAGAAAGGTGGTAGAGGTCGTAATTACCGCCAACCAATGTTAGCAATTTCCCCACCCAAGCAACCCTAATGTATTACCCCTGGGATCAAACGATCTGTTGATTGGTATGGAAATGCTAGCCACCCATAAAGCGAAACTGGACTGTTACCATAAAATTTTAGAATGTGTGAGTGAAAAAGGAAAAAGGTTGACCCTTCAAGGGATCCAAAACCGGTCTCGTAATATCAGCATTACAATGAGGAAATATTGCCGAAAGGGATGTCCCTATATGCAATACAAGTGTAAAAAACCATAGAAGGTGACAAACACAACCTTGAAGATCATCATACCCTGAAAGAATATAGAGATATGTTTCCGAAAGAGGTACCGGGACTACCTCTGAGAAGAGACATTGACTTCTCAATAGAACTTGCACCAGAGCAGTGCCGGTGTCTAGAACACCCTATCGGATGAGCATGCCCGAATTAGTTGAACTCAAATTGGAATTGAAAGAAATGATGGACAAAAGATATATCTGGCCCAGCATGTCTCAATGGGGAGCACCAGTCCCGTTTGTGAAAAAGAAAGATGGCACCCTTAGACCGTAGAGCAGATTACGCATAACCTAATAAAAGTAACCATAAAGAACAAATACCCTGCCCGTGATCGATGATTCATTTGATCACAGAGCACAGCTCAAGTCAGCACTGACTGAGTCGATACCATCAAGTCCTAACTGTTGGTGAAGACATCCATAAGACCGCTTCCTAACACTCTGTATGGTCATTATGAGTTTACAGTGGTGTCGTTTGTACTGTCAAACGCACATGCGTTTTTTATGTGCTTAATGAACAATGTACAAATTTATCTAGAAATTTCTTGTACCTAGTTTTATTGATGACATCCTAATCTACTCTTAGAGAATGAGAAGAATACATCTTAGACTTAGCTCCAGTGCTAAGAGAGTATCACCTAGTGCTAAATTCGAAGTGTGACTTCTTTTAGGAAGCACAATACACTACTTTGGGACATGTTCTCATTCAAGGAAGGGTAGCAAGAGGACCCCGACAAGATCGTCTATCATGGAATCCCCTTACCCCAAAGGATGTCTCGCATATTAGATCCTTTTCATGGGATTAGCAGCATACCATAGGAGATTTATAAAGATTTCTCCAAGATTGGTTGTCCAATCAATCCCCTCCGTATAGGGAAAGAAATTGCGGACACGCGAATGTGAAGAAAGATTTAAACCTTGAAACATCTATTTTCAACCCATGCACCCGCGAAGCTGAAATCGTCATGACCCTTTAAGTCGACTTCCTTTGTGTGCACGGATGCTCAGAAGAAGGCTCGGAGGAAAGTTCTGCGCAAGAAGGAAAGGTGATCCGCTATGAATCGGAAATTGAATGAACATGAGTTAACCCGTGACCATGATCTAGAATTGGCTGCCATAGTGCATTCCTTAAAATGTGGAGGCATTACCTCCCCGGGAAGGAAATTTGTACTTATAACATCATCGCGGGATTGGTGGTATTTGTTTGATCAAATCCAAGCTCAATACCAGACAAGTTAGATGATGGTTCTCTCTTTAGCGAATTTGATTTTGAAATCAAACACATCAAGGGTAAGGAGAATAGGGTATCATGCCCTTAGTAGAAGCATGAGAAGGATTCACCTGGCAGAAGTGAGTACCGCGGAGACGGATATCCGTGACGCAGTCAAAGAGGCATTAAGAAACAACAGATTCCTTCGTCCGGAAATGTAACCCTGCATCTACAACAAGAACTACCGGAGTAAAAATACCGGCTATCGATGACCGGCGAGGTCTACTCACCTACAAGAGATAGACTTTATCTCCCACCAGACGACTTGAAGAGGTTCATCATGGATGAACTACATAAAGACCCTACATCGGTCACCCAAGATACCAGAAAAATGATTACTGCCACCCAGAAACGCTTTACCTGCCTGGATTGAAGAGTGACATAGCCAAATATTTTGGCCCAATGCATAGAATGCCAACAAAGTTAAAGCGTAACATCGACACCTGACATCGCGACCCTTTACCCATCCCGTAATGGAAATGGGAACCATCTCCATGTGGATTTTATCACCGGATTACCGACCTCAACCGCATGTATCGATGCCATTATTATGGTGGTATAACCGAGCAGTCCGCTTCATTTCATTCCCATCACCCATCTCCGCTATACATAGATATCGCTATCGTGCATTTATGAGAAAGAGGTGTGTTTCAATCAAGACGGCATGCCGAAAAGAGATAATATCCTAGAGACACAAAATTAACTTCCAAATTCTAGAAATCATTGATGACGGGTTTAAAGACCAAATTGTTGTTTGGCAATCGGCCATCACCCTCGCAAACCGATGGACAAAACGTAAAGAGTAAATCAGATATTGAAGATATGTTATGATGCATGTGATGCAACTGTCTAGAAAATGGGAAGACTACCCGCCATTGGTAGAATTTTCCTACAACAATGGTTACCAAGACCTTAAAGATGAGCCCATTCGAGGTCCTCTATGGTAGACAATGTAATACTCCACCAGCTGAGAAACTGCGAATAGGATTTATTTTGGACCTAACATGCTGAGAGAAATGGAACAACAAGTGACTCAAATAAACAAAATCTGGCTAGTCACGTAACCGACAGAAAAGTTATGTTAATCAAAAGAGAACTCCAAGAGAGTCTCATAGGGGATCATGTATATCTCATAATTAATCCCAAAAGGAGTTCCCTAAAATGGGAGCTTGTGCCAAATTGGAATCGGCATTGTGGACCTTTGAGGTTCTAGAAAGAGTGGGGACCCAGCCTATCGGCTAGCACTTCCCAATCGAAAAATCACATAATGTTCTCCATGTTTCCCAGCAGCAGAAGAAGAAGAAGGTACATGATACTAATCATAATTGACTGGTTCGGTGGATCCGTGGAACCGAGGGAGAATTTCGCTAGAACCCCAATGCATATTGGACAAAAGGGAAAACCAACTCCGGAACAAAACCATTACACGTGCCGGGTTGCGCAAACATTTTGGCCCGATGAGGCTACATGGGAAATGGAGGATGCCATGAGACGTGCATATCCATTTTGTTTACTTCTGCATACGCAATTCATGTTATAGGCTAAGAACATTCGAGGACGATGTTTCTTTTATGAGGAGGGAATTGTAACACCCTTGTTTCCCCCGTATTGTAAATATAACTGAACTGCCAAGGACTATGGCAAAACTCATAAGTATGAATATGTGTCGTAAATGGACCTGCAGGAAGAGGTCAGTCGAATAAATGATAGTTTGAATTTCTATATGCGTAACCCGTTGAGAGGGGATGTGCTGAAAGAGACCATGATGGTAGTGGAGGGAACCTTGAAAAAGGAGCGTTAAATTCCACCAAGAATTCACCGCGATTTGGACTCAATCGCCCTGAGAACCAAAAAGCCGTCATTAGCCCCGGAATAAATGCCCTAAGGCCGGTAGGCGGGATGGCTTGATGAGGGATGGGAGGTGAATCACCCATCCATAGAGCCATCATGCCTGACCGACCGCTAATCATAATCATGCCACACGCAACTTTGGCGAGAGGAGAAGGGCGATGGCAGAAGCTGCATTGAAAGGCGCCGATGCAAGGGGAAACTCGCGCCGCGCAGAAGTGAGTGACCGCAGAGAGAGTAGATTACAACCTTCGCCATTGGCACCGCGCACGTGAGAGACGCAGTGTCTCAGACATCAATCTCTACCGGGTGGCTAGTGGTAAATCCATTAGGAGTCACTACGCATACGGCTGGGTGGAAACGAGCAACCCTCGCAGCAGTTGCTTCCATTGTCGGGTTGCCGATAAGTGTTTGCTTATATTGCATTTGAAATTAATATGTTGTCACATATGTACATAAAACTTGTGAAATTGTAAATCATTTCCTGTGTAATAATGTCTCTCTAGTAATTGATGATAAGGAGTAGATATTAGCTCATAGAACTGTGAAATTGTGAAGGATTTGCGTTACGCGAGTGTCCGCGTAACGTTTGATATGAATAGGTTGATATACGCTTATCACAAAGGATACCATGCACAAATTACGCCGATAAAATGAAGCTAACCATGCCCAGCCGTCCTTGGGAAGTGGTCTTCCTTTATCCGCCTCCGGAAACGCCCCGGTAAGGATCTCTCTTCACAGATTCTCCTTGAAAGGTTCACCAAGAACCTATCAGTGATCTCGAACGACAGCTCCATTTTCAACCCCTCGGCATCGCGGAGGAATGATCCTATTGAGGTTCCAAGATAATAGTGTTGTGAGATGAAATAAGTCGACGGATGGGATCTCGCGGAGGATCCATAGTCATTCACAACCATTAGATTGACGAAAGTAACACAGCCGTTACATACCTTTCCCCTTGCCCTCTATCAGCGTGAGCAAATCTTATGAAATTAGATCAGAACTCAAGACCTAAAATAGAACTAATCTAGACCGTTAGACTTCTACCACCACCGCCACCGCTGATCCGAAAAGCTACGAGGGGTTAATCACAGGGTAGGGCATATGCAGGAAGTGATCCGGAACATCAGATCTGGAGTAGAAAACCTGCAAAACGTTGGATCGGGAGGAGTTCCACGGAGTACAACTCCTGGAAGGAGCGCAGGAGAAATGATCCGAACCGTCGGATCTAGATCATAGTCCCGACAACCGCCGATTCTCGGTGAAGATGCGACCGGAGCAACCTCTCAGTGTGCGCAGGAAGATCCCCACCATTGATCTCGCAGGACACGGCGGTCATCATTACAGGAGTCGCCGGATTTCACCCATCGGAGAATTTAGGAGCGTAGAACGCGTAATAGAAAAGCCCACCGCTAATTCTACAGATCCGAGCCGCCCAAACGAGGGACACGTAAAGCGTAGGATCCCCGGAGAGTCGGAGTTCAACATATCGGGATTTCAATACATAAACTTCTGTTACCTGAACGCTGATCCGCCACCGAGCGAAGATCCGGAAGCCGTGTCCACCGCCACCCGCGACAAAGTCGAATCTGACGAAAGTCGCAGATCGGGAAATGGAAGTTTCCAAGGACATGGAACGCCAGCAACAGGAAATCGCTGATCCGCTGACCGAATGGATCACAGTCCATCAACAAGGATGCCATGCAGATGATCCCGGAGAGTCGGAGTTCGCATATCGCGGGAATCATCGTGATCGGGGATTTCCGGACATGAAACCCCATATTACAAAAATCAAGGGAGCATGCGCGCATTCCCACACCAATATAAGCCGGTGGACCAAGGGACGCTGTGTCGAAAGTTAATCCGGAGAGAGTCGGGAATCGGATCTCCCGGGTCCTTCCGTGGACGGGTCTTGTGACATGGGAAACCCCGTAGCCCGACGGGAATAAGGTAGCGGTCACGGAGTTGCCCTGTGGTGGACCAGGGCTGTGCCGCAAGGCTAGCTAACGTAAAGGCGCTTAATCGGAAATTGCAGTCCCGGGACATGTGTTTGGCGTCATCAATAAAATGCCGAAAACCCATGGAAGGTTATACGGTGACATTCATGCGGTAAGTGGTCACATGGACCATGGTATAGCCAGAAAGTCAAAGATCGAAGAGTCCGGGGAGGACTTCAGCGCCATGACAGCGCTCAAGTAAACCCTGACAGGAATTAGGACTGTGGTCTTGTGAACGCTGTGGTCGTATTGACCAGGACTTAGCTCAGAAATCCAATACGCTAGGAGAATACTCCAAATCTGGAGATCGAGTTCTCCAGTACATGCACCTCCGCACCTGAAACTCTGAAACCTCGACGAGGAGCTGTCAGATGGTCATATAGGAACCGGTCGGGTGGATCAAAGGCTTAGCCAAGTAATGAGGCAAACTAAGGTGAGTCGTAGATCGAGATCGGTGATTGTAGCTGCTGCTATCGCGGGTGCTCTCAAAACTCGATAGAAGGCAAAACCCCTCAACTCCTACATAGAACCAGTGGATCGGGCATTTCGCTAATGTGGGTTTGTGGAGATTTCTCATGTATTGGAGATTAACCCAATTTTTTTTTATTATGATAGTGGATGTGTTACCTTCTATATTGGAAACACCCTTCCGTAATTGAGGTAGAAGTTTAATAGAGTTGAAGAAATAATGACCCACATTCAAAATTTGGTCTATGCCTCTAGGTTATGGAAAATGGTTGTAAAATGATTTTGGTTTAATTGAAGATCAACGCGGCTTTTGGGTTTCCACCAGGTGTTGATTCATTTGAGAAGATCTCAATCGAATGGCCATAACCTTAAGAACTTTCCTATTAGGTCATGATCTCTCATGAATTGGGTATGCACAGTGGTACCAAGTGAGTTGAATACATTTGGGCTAACGTAGGCTTGTGGGATGCATTTTCTAGGTTCCCATATGCGAGTCACTTTTGGATGAGAAGATTCTCCTTCCACCTCCATTTCCTTCCCTCTATTCATATCCTCTTGGTATAGAGTTGATCCTTCAAGTGTGGTAGCAACTCAAAAGGAGGTCGCAAGCCCTGAGCACTAGACGAAATGATAGATGCTACATTTTGGTATGAGGGGGATCACACCCTCTCTTCTGCAGCCATTAATGTGAGATCATAACTGCTTGGGAGGAGAAATCTCTTGTGTGAATTCAAAAGTCACAGAGAATAGGGTTGAAACCCTAGATCGCTAAAGGCATACAGAACCTAGCATAGTCGCCAGAAAAACTCCTTAAAAATTTGAAGGACATGGAGGTGGGCTTTGATCCATTCTTATCCAAGACCCATGATATTAATATTTAAAACAACTTAAAAGAATTAAAATATTGTATCAAAACTATTAATAGTTTTTCTGAAGTTTGATTTTTTTATAATAATTTTAACCTTTGAATTTTTTTATAATAATTTTAATCCTATGAACCTTTTAAAAAAATGAAAATAAAAGTTTTAAATATTAAGATTTATTAAAAATTAAAGCTTTTAAATTTAACATTTAAATTTAATTAGTTATTTTAAATGTTTGAATTTTTTTAAATTAAATTATAATATTTTTTATTTTTTGTAAATAAAAATAGAGCCTTGTACTAATATCAATCATAAACTATACAGAGACAAGTCTCAGCCACCTGTGCCGCCACAAGAGGGAAAACAACACATGTGGTCTACTAATGTTCAAGCAAAGGTTTCGTCTCTCGAAGCTTACACAAAATTACACCTGACACCCTCAAAATTGTAGTGTGTTCAAGTGAGTGTAAAAATATATATATAGACCCGATACTCTTTGCTTTCGCTTAGAAAACTATGTGGAAGAGATGCCATGACTCCAGACTATGTAAATATAATAGAAAAGAAAGCAGGTCGCCATAGACCGCCAAACCAATGATTGAGTAACCAATTGGGCAAAAAAAACTGAAACCTGGAAACATCAATTTGTGGCTGGACCGGGTTGACCATGTATGTTGTAAGATGACATGAACCGTTGGCTGCAGGTTAGGCATTTGGCATGCACCGGTGCATCCGAGAGCGACTCGAAAAGGATATCCATCCTTTAACTGAGAATTCGTTGAGAGTGTTCCTGGTCCACCTGCCTCTGTCTAATTTCAAAGAGTATGTTCAGGTGATCCTCCACGAGGTGATTGCCAAAGTGATGAGCCTGGTCGTATGCCTCTTTTTCCTCTACGCTGTCGTCTTTTGGAGTTGTGGATGAGGGAGGGATATCCTCCTCTACTTGGCAGCTTCCATTTCCATAATAGGGGTCACCAGGCTTAACTGTGGGAGGGGCCAGGAGATTGTGGGTAGAGTAGTGCATGCACCCGAGGGTGGTGCCTCCTCTTTTACCTTGCATAACCTGTGGAGCGATGGGAGAGACGTGGGGTGATGGGCAATGGAGGTTGAGGTCTCTAATTTAACCGGAGAGGCTTGATGGAGGGGGGGTGACTTTAAGCTCTTGGTGGAGTGTCGATTGGTGCGAGCGATGATTGCCCTTTGAGAGGGGGTGAGCTTGTTTCTTCGAGAGAGTGTGTCGTTGTCGCGGGCACCCCTCTTAGATTTTTCACCGGCATGCTAGAGGGAGATGAGGGTGGAGGGGAGGAGGAGGCGGAGAGAGGTGCAAATGAGTGAAGGAGGGAGACAGAGAAGCCTTGGGGAGAAGTGGAGCTAAGGTAGTCATAGAGGAGAGGGAAATGAAATCTACAGAGGACAAGGTGTTGTGATTCCTTCCTGTCTGAGTAGGAACCCTTTAACCAATTCTCTGGCTAACACACTTGCTGAAGGAAATGAAACCTACAGAGGTCGAGGTAATTGGATTCCTTCCTGTCTAAGCAGGAACCTCTTAACCGAACCTCTAGCTAGCACACAGCAGGAAATGAAGTCTACAGAGGACAAGGCGTTGTGATTCCTTCCTGTCTAAGTAGGAATCCTTTAACCAAACCTCTGACTAGCACACTTGCAGCAGTAAACAAATCCTACAGAGGGTATGATGTTCCAATTCCTTTCTGTCTCAGCAGGAACCTTTAATCAAATCTCTGCTAGCATGAAACCATCACATAAGATTGCTGATAAAAGAATCACAAATTCCATTCAATAAACTAAGACCGAGTCAGTAGTGTTTCAGCAAAGCGAAATTCATAAAACAGTGTTTCAGCACACGACAATAAACAAGGCATGGACAGAAATTATACTAACACACTTCTAACTAATGGGTGAATCTTGTGATGAAGGTGGGCCCTCCCTTCTCACAAGATTCCCCTGGAACGGGAAAGCTTAGAGACGAATAATCAAAGCATTCTTATATTCATCTGTCGAAATATCACATTACAAATTGAAAGAATAGAATATGTCCCGCTTCTCTGGAGTTGCTTCAATACAAAAACTTGGATCCCTCGAATGGTGATTTCCTCTGATTTAAAGAGGAAATCCCTTCGATACAATCATTACAATGCATATCAATCCAATCCTAGATCGGATCTTCTTTCTAAATTAGCATAGGATGTCCTGATTTCACACAACCGAATGTTGAACGAGGTATTGTTGTTACGGCTGGTGTAACAACTTCTTCTCATCGTTGCAGATGTTGTTTCAGCCACGTGAATTGCGCTCTGACTGTTGACTGCTGACTGTGGCGGCTTCCTTGTGGTTCAGCATTGTCGGTTCTGGCAGTTTCTTCTGTGTTTCATCATCTGCAACTCTGGACTGTGTGATAGCTCCGTGTTTCAGCATCTTGCGACCTCGGACTGTGTGGCTGCTCCGTGTTTCAGCATCTGCAATCTCGGACTGTGTAGCAGCTCCGTGTTTCAGCATCTACGACCTCGGACTGTGTAGCAGCTCCGTGTTTCAGCATCAGTTCTGTGTTTCAGCAATAGGCTTTGAATGCAAATTTGCGGTTTTGGACACTTATGCATTTCTAATCAATGGTTAAGTACAAAAGTGATGTAAAATATTATGCAAAACAGATTAAGCATATAGTAATGAGAAAGGACGTTGTATACCTTTGAGATGACCAGACAAAGTGATAGTATAGGTTCAAATATGGATGATCAAGTGTATAATAATGGCAAAAAGTATAGGCAAAAAGGTGCATAGTGTGGTCCTAAAAACAAGTGGATCAGATAGGTTGACAGGTTTGCATATTCCCAATATTTCCATTCGCAGGTGAAGTTATTAGTAATGCACAAAGTACTAGCTCTGTTAAGGGACTCACACGGGAACGACCTGAGTTACATGGCACTACACCACATCGAAAGGTCAATTAATCTGATTCATCCATATCACACAAAGCCCAATTACGTAATTAGTTATGACGCTACATTCCAAAGTCCCATCACATGTATGGTGGATCAGAACCATTATCAACCACCTCATGGGAATTAGTTGGAGGTCAGTATTGCTTCTCCGGCCTTCAGCATCAGTCGGCCACTCACACATTCCCGACACATTTTTTTCGACCATCACCCAAACTATTTATACACACTCCCACCTTTAGTTCCATCAGAGAGATACTCCATGCCTCAATAGTTAGCATCCCCATTAGTTGGTGGGTGAGCAGTGTCATTTGTGCTTTCCCTAGCAGTTCCAGTTACGACCCAAATTCTAGTTCCCCAACAAAGTTCCTGACGCATGGTCATTGTCACATACCCACTATGAAAAAAATAAAATTTTTGCTCTTCCTCAAGGTGTAGAATCCTTGAATTCCTATGGGGGCCTAGCGCAGGCTATCTCTTCCTTTATCCACCTCCATGTTATCGTTGGTTATGACCACAGGCCAAGCCAAGAGGTGCCTTTCGAATTTCGCGACTCAGTGATGCAAGAGAGTCAAGTCTTTTGACTCTTCAAACCTCAAAACCCAAAATCTTACCTTCGATGAGATCAATGGCTGCGAATCTCCCTCTGATCTAACGGTCTTGGTCGTATCAAGATTTCGGTAACTGGGAGTTCGAAATGCAGCAAACCAAACCACTGGTCACTTCATTCCCCGAACTCCGATATGCAAGTTCTTGTACGAGATCCAACGATCCTCAATGATTTGGATCCAATGGTCCAGATCTTTTCAGAGTTTCCTGGACCGAGAGTTCACGATGCAGCGACTCCAAATCTCTTGTCACTCCAATCCCTGAATTATGATATGGGAATTCGTGTATGAGATCAACAACCCTCGTTGTTCTGGATCTGATGGTCGCTATCCCTTCTGAGCTTAAGGGTGTTGAAAGACACTCAGTCTTAATCGCGCGTCGGGGTTTCATATACCGAGATTTCGTGACTTGCGAAGACGAGGGGTCTTGCCCTCTGGTTTCCCGGATGTCGAAACGCTGAAACTTATTCACACTAAACCGGCCATCCACAGAGCGCATCAGGGTTTCATATACCGGGATTTCACGACTTGCGAAGACGAGGGGTCTTGCCCTCTAGTTTCCCGGATGCCGAAACGCCGAAACTTATTCACACTAAATCAGTGGTCTAGATCACTCATGGATCAATGACCACGATCACATCACGATTTTGCGAATCATGAGTTCATGCAGTCTTACCCTTTGACCACTCCAAGTTGCGAGTCAACGAAATTCTACCCAACTGCCACATGTCCTGTGTCGATGGACGATTCCAAATACTTCAGGACTTTCAGGACTTTGACGAGTCCTCTCTCCCCTACATGCACCAAGTTAAACCTCATGTGCCTTTTCTGGATCTGACGGCTATCGGTCCCCTGCGCTCGATCTGACGGTTCAGATCTATTCTCCTGTGCAATATTCTCCAGTTGTCTGGACATAGGGTCCAACGGTCCATATTTTCCCCTGCGAATCGGCGATTCACCCTTCAGGACTTTGGGGAAATCCTCACCTCTATTTCCCCGAATTGAACCAACGGTTCAGATTCGATTTTGATCATAGTCTATTTTTCACTCTTGAGCTTTCATATGCTCTGAAACCTCCAAAGGGTTTCTCGACCTCTGCACTCCATGCAGGGTTCTTACACGGTGCGATCCTTCTTGAGCTTGTCCAGGACTTAAGGAGTTATAGGTTCGGTTTTCCTCGCAGAGAGCCTGTGCCGATCTGCACTACCTCTCCTGAGCTTAACAAACTTCATCCTCCAAGGGACTCTAAACAATTAGGAGGGTTGGCATGCGTACATGAAACTGTGTCTGGGGTCGACGAACACACAGTTCGTGACTTTGGCTTATGCCTCCACAGGACACAAGCATTTACGAGTATACAATCATCTCCTAACCATATAATTTCTTACTGGCCTAGTTATACAATCAAGCAGAAATAAGGGAGATACAGTATATCCATTAAGAAATATGCACAATTCCTGAAACATACACAGTATAACCAATTCATACATAGTTACAGCTAAATTACACAGGGTAGGAAATCGCTTATCTATTACAGGTTGTCACCAACCAACTAACTGTGGGTGTTCGTCCTTCCACCCAACCATAGGCACAGAGGCATTCATTCTTATCACTCTGGCCACCCCCATGCCAAGCCATGATATCATCGGGGAATTCTCACACTTCTCAAGGGTTCTTCCTCCATTTTCGCTTCTGTTTGGGTCCTATTCTCTGTAACTCAGAGATTTCTCTCTCGGTTATGGCCTCATCGAGGTTTCTCAGATGCTCCTCGACATCAAGCTCATGGCCTTCAGTTAGTGACTTGCTGGAGAGCTCTGGGCATCTCTTTTTTGTCTGGTGTCTCCTCTCTCGTGTGTATCCCTCTTACCTTGGAAGGTTTGTCGACCTATCATGTTCCTTCTATCAGAAGGAAGCTCAAGTCTGCAGGTCCCTGCGGTACTTCAGGCTAACAACCCATGTTTCCATTCATGGGGGTGGTTGATAATTCAACCACTGGTCCTTTCTTCATTAACTGATTTCTCTCCTTGGGATCTGAAGGAGGTTGTCATACTCATCAAGGGATATTTGGGGTTATTTGTCATAATGAACCCTCTCTTATAGTTTTCACATTCTTCCTCTAGTGATATCATGGCCAATAATTTCAAGGCTTCACCCCCGCAGTCAGTCATTGGCATCTCACACAATAATACATTTACATTGTCCTTATGAATTAGCATGGTAATTCCTAATTTATGATTAATTACAAATTGGGGGAAACAGGGTGTTACAATTCCCTCCCCCTTAAAGGAACACCGTCCTCGGTGTTCTTTCTTAAAAATAGTTGTCATGCCTTTCTCATTCAGCCACTTCAAAAGTATTGACCCTCATCCTCGGTCAGGTCCTCTTTCAGGATCTTAGTCTTCATCATTTGCCTTCAATAATTCTTGGACAACAAGCACATTAATCACAATTTTGTGCGAAAACATCTTACTGTTGTTCAAAATTCAAAAGGAAATTTTCATAATCTTAGCACAATACTTATCTGTGTAGTTTTTGGATCTATATCCACATGGTAGTTTTTTTATCCATTCTCATCGCTTTCCTTGACGTACCCATTGGGTGCATGATTCCAATTCAATAGTTCACAAGAGCTATCATGATTTCATCTTCCTTTCCAAGTTTTTTTTTTTTTTTCCACACAGGAAACTACCCACTGGGTGCATGATCCCAATATTTTACAAGAATTATTAAGGTATCCTCTTCCTTTCAGTCACTCACCCTCCAGGCCCAGGCTCAGGCATCCCCTTCATTGTTATACAGTCCCTCGGGCGATCCATATTTCCCTGCCAAAGTTTTCTCACACATGAAAATTTTAGAGACTATATCGAGTCTTACAGTCGAGGCGTCCCTCAGACTTGCTCTACTGAGGCGTACCTCCAGCTTGTGTTACCTCAACACAATAATTTTCAGGCGATCATGGCTTATCACGGGGTTTTCATGGCTCAATAGTAGCCTTTTTTTCATCATCTTCAGCTTTGACAGCCTTCATCTGTTCCTTCTGGACAGATCTTTTCTCCTCACTTGTGTCACAGCTATACAACATTCGTGAGACATCATTATAAATTCCAACTTTCAGAATTTTTATTGCAAATCTGTCACCCATAGATTTTCCAATCTCTTGGTTTATTTTCAAATATGTTCCGTACGGAACCAGATTCACAATTATGGGACTTTCCTTCCCATAACATTTTAGCTCAGCAGGAAATCGGTCTTCCTTACGAGCTTACAGCATTGCCATATCCAAGACTCTTTCTTCCTACAATCATTCCTCAGCTAATCAAATTGTTAGTTCTCATGCACATACATTTTTATCGCACCTTTTCAACTTCATCACAATAATTTCATAATTGTGCATACTAACAATCAAATTCACTTTCTCAAAAGGAAATACCATTCCTCGCAGTTTGGCTCAGTAGGAAATTGGTCTTTCCTATGGGCTTACCTCACTGCCATATCCATGACCCTTTGCTTCCTGCAATTCATTCTTTCCACAGCCAAACAAACTGCTAGTCTCATCTCAACATACCAAACTTTTCAAAACGTAATTCAACATTTCAAAGGATTTTAACAAATGTTCCAATATCCATGGCCACATTCATACCCAAATGCACTCTTGCATTGATTTCAAGTTTGTCACACTTTATGACAGGTTATTGTCCATGGGGTGTTGGAGTTTAACCAACCTTTTCCTCATATGGTTTATTCGTTTTCTTTCATTCTTACAGCAGGACCAAGTTTCCTGCTATAGGCCGATCACGACCCCAAATCGGTATACCAAAACTCAAAGTTTCACATGAATTCTTTTAAGCACTCCTTGATTTGTCAATGCATTCATGACATATCGGTTCATGAATTCTCCCAATGGTTACAAACAGTGTTTACTACCAGAGGTTCATACCTCCATTATTTAGGTTCTCCTTCCCGAATCATACCTTACTTGGGTATCCAAGGCATACAACTGCCTTTCAAAGT
>SNQJ01S0001491.1:280727-296866 GCA_010110895.2 Picea sitchensis | reverse complement strand
ATCTCGTAACCAGTTAGAGCCAAGCCTGGTATTCTATTTTTCTTAATTCTAACAACCGAAACTCAACTTATATTGAATTGTATTGATTTCTGCATACGATATTGTAGGCCTGGCCTGGGTTGTTTGTTTGATTTTTGAGCTGCTGCTCATTAGCTTATCCAATTATTTTGTTAATTCTGGCACTGGCCCTCGATATCATGACTAGAGGACCTCCGGGGTTAACAGAATGACGAAGGAATTATATGCAGTGCAATCCTTTTTATAGGACACTTATACCTGGGCAATGGTTTCATTCTGTATTGTTTGGTCAACAGATTGAATTAGAGTATCTCTTTCTTTGTTTAGGATGACATATAAGGCAAATATTGTGGTCTGTGTTACTGCTCCTCCTATTTCAGGGCTGTTTGTTGGAATATTAAACATAAGAAATGTATGCTATTGATTGAAGAAGCCTATTTTAGGTAGGTGTATACTCTTGTTTCTTAAGGATGGCGGCCTCAATTGGGGGTTTTTTATTCTAAAAATAACAAGAGGGCAATTGAGGTTTGGTTCTTTCTGGGCAGTGGTTTATGCTTCCAGATCTTCCTATTGGAATTAACAACTGTTTCCCTCTTATTATTGAGGTTTGGTTCTCTCTGGGCAGTGGATTATGCTTCCAGATCTTCCTATTGGAATTAGGAACTGTTTTCCTCTTAAATAATAAGAGGGCTGTCTCTGTGTCCACCAAACCTTTGCTCATTCAGAAGCTGGCTTTGGGGTACAAGTACCTGGGTTTATGCAATAGSATCCTCCCTTACTCCTGTACTAACATTGGTGATAGTGTCTTTGTCATACATTGTGGGTCAATTTGGCTTGTGGTTGATATCTATGTAATGTTGCAAGTTATCTGGGGTACAAGYACCCGGGTTTATGCAATAGCATCCTCCCTTAYTCCTGTACTAACATTGCTGATAGTGTCTTTGTCATACATTGTKGRTCAATTTGGCTTGTGGTTGATATCTATGTAATGTTGCAAGCTATCTGATTACAGTGGCATATCYTGTGTTGGCATTTCTTTCCACATCGATAGAYCCCTTCTCCTTGTAATGAGTTATATAATATATTGATGTTTACCTGTGAAATAATRGGAGGGCCTGTCGTACTGGTTTGTGTCTGTGTTGTTGGTTGTATTTACTATTAGCCTTTCCTCCTTAAACAACAAGATCGATTTCTCTGTCTAAATGAGAAATACGAAGAGAGTAATCTCCCTGTTATTTTTAACTGGGTTTTTATTGGGTTTTCCCAATGAGGGTTATCTACCCCACTTTTCCCACATAGAGTAAAGTTTCCATCTAATCTGAGAGTAAAATTGCACGAGCTTAGAAGAGGTACCACTGTGCTCTGTGTTGGTGACTCATTTTGTCAGCCTTTAACTGGGAGCTGATAGTAAGATGGAATGCTGCCTTCTGAAATAGCAAGAGAGATTTCTATGTTTTGTTGCTTAGAATGGGTGGACCTTTCTCTCTGAAATGATGAGTGGCATTAACCTTTCTCTCTCTGTGTAAAAAGTTGCATTAACTTTTCTCTCTAATGCCAAGACAACAATCCCCATTTTCTTTTGTTAAAATATATACATTGACATTACACTCTGAAGTTGGAGTAGGGCAAAGTTTTTCTCCTCACCTAATTTATTATGTCTTCCTCTGAAATATCAAGAGGCAAGTATGTGTTGTATTCCTTACAAAATAATAAAGGGCAATCTCTGGTTTTGCTCTTTGTAAAAGGTTTGCAATGTGTTAGTATCGCCTTAACACGGGGGATTTCGAGCTAATTATCTTTAGCCTATTTACCATTTTCTAGCCTATGTTTGATCACTGTTTGTTCATTCTTTGTTGGTATTTGAATGTTCTAGAAAATCTATCTGAGGTAGTAATAGTTTTAGAATAACGAAATCTTTTTATGAGCTTCTTTAATGCTTATCAGAGCAGTCATGGCCATACCTGTTAAAAAGTATGTTGCTATTAGGTGCTACATTCCTTCCCAAAACGATAATTCCTCCATAGTTTTTTGTAGATGCTTCAAAGAACTTCGTTGACAGATCCAAAATCTCAGACCATGAAGATGGAAATGTTATCAGCTCAATGGTTGTCAGCTTTGGTATGCTTCAATTCATCTATATCCTTATTTGAGCTTTCACATAAGATGGAGAGAGTCATTGACGTCAAGCTGAATAGCATTCCTTGTTTTTGCAGGGCATGGAAGATCCTGCACTTTTAAGGCAATATAGCAATTTATCTAATCCAACTCTGGAGCAATTAGCTGCATCGATGGACTATCAGCACAATGAGAACTTTGACCAGGGTGGATCCTTTCAGTCATTCAATCCTATGGAGAATCTCAAAATTCCATCAACAGCATGCTCGGAATTCCATTCGGGTGTCAGGTTTTCAGAAGGTCTAACAGGTTATGAGAGGCCAATGAAAATTCCAAAGGCCAATAGTTGGGATTCAACTTCATCTCAATTTCCATTCTCCTCTGTCTACTTGCAAAATTCTATGCAGAACGTTCAAGTTCAGCAACAACATTGTTTACCCCAGCAGCTTGAGAGTTATATTACGAGTATCCCACAAGTGAAGGATGACATATATGAAACAGTGGCACCAAGAACCCCTGCTATCCAGGGAGAGATCATGGTTTCCAAGGGATCTGCTGGCCAGAAGAGTTGTATTTCTAATTCTGATAGTAACCGTGGCCTAGATGCATTTAATTTGTCTGCAGGAGGAGAATTAATTTCAACACAAAATATTTTCATGGGAAATCATTTCCTAGATGCAAATGTATCTACTTCAATAATGAATCCTCCTGTTCCAGCCAAGACATCAGGTCATAGTCAAGATCACATTATGGCTGAACGAAAACGACGCGAGAGATTGAGCCAGAGATTCATAGCTCTTTCGGCTCTTATCCCTGGGTTAAAGAAGGTAATCCTATTGAGATGCACATTGAATAATTTTGTGTCTCGAATTCAAGAACCCATCCGCAATAACTATCATTCGGCATAGAACTAGAATTTTCCATTTTTAGTTTCTGCAAATCCACGTCCCAATGTGAACTTGGGTGCCTTAAAATGGCGGGTAGGAACTTATTCTTGCATTGGGACCAATCTGTCCTGATTTTTATGCGTAAAGCTTGGGATTATGCACAATGTTGTCTCTTAAAACCATGTAGTTAATGTTGGAGTCGTTTTTGGCAGATGGATAAGGCTTCAGTTCTTGATGATGCTATCAAATATGTGAAGAAGTTACGGGAGAGACTCAATTTGCTTGAGCAACAGACTCCAAAAGACACGGTGCAGTCAGTTGTTTATGTTAATAAATCTTCTTTATCTTCTGAGGATGATAAAACATCATCTATCGAAAATTCTTCGAAAGCGAGTGTAGATGATAAATTAGGTTTACTGACTCCCGAAATTGAGGCAAGAGTTGTTGGTAGAAATGTTCTGGTCCGAATCCACTGCGAGAAGAAGAAAGGTTTGCTGGTGAAGTGTCTTTTGGAGCTTGAGAAATTGCAATTGACAGTGGCAAATGCAAGTATTCTTTCATTTTCTGAGACAGCCCTTGACTTGACATTGAGTGCACAGGTGATATTAATTCCATGAGTACTCAATGTTTTTGTTATGTTCCCTCAATACAATAGTATTATGGAGATTGTTCTTAGCAGAACTGATTAACTGACACCTGTATTGATGTTGTGTTTCTGCTCATTACAGATGGAAGAAGGCTGCGGCCTTACGGTAACAGACATAGTGAAAAACTTGGAAGCTCTTTTCAAGAAAATGTCTTAAAATACACCTGAAGTACGTACATTCAACCAATATTGTCCATTTGGTTGATCTTATGTCAAAACATAATTTTGAATGTCTGCTCCATTCTTCCTGCAGAGCACGAGGCGAACACAAGAATGGTGATTTTATTAGTGTCTCACTGTTTTTCAGATTGTTGGCTATAAACAGCTTTGCTCTTTAGTTCCATCATGGTAGATAGTCCTGACTCCTAGTGTTTCTCATTTCCCCATGTTTTTGAGAGGCTCATTGATGGTCTCTTTCAGTAGGTTGAGGGGTATGGTTGTTGAGTTTTTTTCCTGGCCTGGTCAACATGAACCATCTGATCTCTACGTACACTTGTTTCCAGCAAAGGATTATTTCAAGAGGCATTTTTTGCATGGCTGATACAGCCCTGTTCCAGCCTTTCCTTGAAATCAAGCCTTGTTGCTTTTTGGGCTTTTTGGGTTTAATCAACCTTTTTATGGCAGCTCAGTGTCTCTCACCAATACAGATGGTCTGGCTATGGACAAACTCTGCAAAGTTTCAAAATATTGTATGGTTTGGCATGTTTATTAAATCTTTCCTATTTCCATGTTATATCTTTTGAGCAAAATTCTATGGAAAACAGTGAAATTTTAAATTTTAAAAGGCTATCCAAATATATCAATCATTTTTAATTTTTACTTAAATGTAATTATACTATCAGTATAAATCTATCTTAATTCTTGATCTGTTAAGTGTTCAGAGATTTTACCTCTAAAGATTTGATTTCTCTTGACTAGATTTATGCTGATGTTTTAAGAAGAATTACACCATTTTGCCTTGAGCACCATCTTGTGAGTACAGAGACATGTATACATTCAACAATAAAGAACGTAAACAGTTTAAAGCATTTTCATCAGTAATGGGAATTTTTTTTTATAATGTTTTTCTTATAATACAGAAGGAGATATATAATTTTGTATTTAAAGTGAAGATCACATTTTTTATTTAAAAAAAATAAATTAATTTTTTTTAATAATAATGTATTTTAATATTTATTTAAAATTAAAAAACTAATATATAAAAGTTTTCATATTTTAAAATAAAAAATTAATATATTTTTATTTTAAAATATTTTTTATCACTTTGCATATATATTTGTACATTTTTGTCACTTTATATATATTTTATGGTGCATGTAAGAAGGATGTTAATTGATAGAAGAAATACTATTTTGTTTCATAATTCTTAAGTAAACTTATAAGTGAAATACAATATTTTAAAGAAAATTTCAATTTATTGTTATGTTTTTTCATTCACATTAACATTAATTGTATAAGTCAGAGTAGTGCATAGAGAGAGTGCTCATGATACAGATAGGTCATGATGGTGTGAATTGACATTCAATCTTCTATTGACTCTAAAATAATACTTGGATTTTTACTTAAATTCATAATTTCAAATAGTAGGAATTGTTAAGGTTTTCAAACTTATTCACACTATTATATCATGTTGTACTAAATTATCTAATAATTGTATATTTTTAGGGGAATGGAGAAAGAATTGGAAAACCAAGTATGCATAAAATATAGCATATACAGTGTGTTTTGGGATTTCAAAGGCTCTATTACATATTGGAAATAACAACAATATAGTATATAGTTAGATCACCCACATAAATCCATCTTAGCTTTGGATTTATCCAGAGGACTCAAATTCGTGGAGGTGCAAACCTTTTTGAGGGAGCAAAATTTAAGGAAGGTTTTCTCCTCAACAGATTTGATCCGTTTCGATGTTGGATAGATATGAAGTTAAAATGGATCTACATCGGTCTCTACAACACAAGTGACTAATATTAGCTAGAAGTTTGTAATTGAAGTTGTCATAGAAGAATTGTATAATTGTTGATTGTTACATCCCAAAGATAAAGGATTTGGGGGTATGGAGAGAAGAGGCACCGAGAAACTAATGAGATTCCTAAATCTAATGAGTAACTGGCTTTGGAATATCACAATGCCAAAACAAGTTGATAAAAGAAAGACCTTTTGGCATCCAACCCTAGAGGACACCCTCTAATGTCTAAAGCATGTGTTGATTTGTAGCCATAAGAGCTTGAATGCTTAAGGCTAAACCCTTAGAACTTGGAACTTGTTGCTTATGGATTTCGGGATTCCTAGGTAGAGGGAAAAAATTGTGAACACAAGGTGCATAGACAATAAATCTTGGATTTGTTGTGATTAAACTCCACAAATCTATTGCCAACCCATAATCCAACCAACATTGATTATGAGAGCTCTTACTCGCATATTAACAACTAAATGTTATCCAACTTTTGGATGCCCTACAAAAAAATTATTGCATGTATGTCACCTATGTTTTAGAAAGTGTCCTTGTTATTGTGGCTTTTGTCCTCCACATCAATCCAAGTTTTTATTTTTTATTTTAATTACCTTTTTTAATAAAATCCACGCTTCATGTATATATTTTATCTATAATATAAATTTCTAATTCAATTATTTGATAGATCCAACTCAACTATTTAAAAGTTGTTTGTATTAGTCCCTTAAATCATTGTAAAAACAAGAACATTATTTAAGCACGAGCCACTTAATCCTATTCCCATATCGTTGTATTACTCTGAAATAAAATATTAATAATAATGATAATTATTGTCCCTAAAACTAACAAAATTTATAATACTGAGTTTTGTTATAATAATGATAATTATTGTCCCTAAAACTAATAAAATTTATAATACTGAGTTTTGTTATAAGTCCATGATTAAAGTCAACATACTTTGTATTGAGGGCAAGTGTCCATGTTAATACTCGGGAAGAATAATCTATTGTTGAAGTTTTAAGTCTTTATGTTATAAGACTAGGGATATAGTCAGAATATTTAAAATACTTAAAATGTCAAAAGCCTTTCAACCTTTGATTTATATATGTTGACTATTGAGGAATAATGTGTTGAGATTTGGGTATCTTGGGAAGTGGCCCCCTTGTGGTTCTGAGCCTCTAACCACAAGTGGGAAATACATTGGTACTATGTGCCTTGTACTTTATGTCTAATTCAACTTTGACTTCACTTAAGTCAAAAAGTTCATTTTTTGTCACTTAGGCAAAAGTGACTAATTATTCACTTTGTGGGTGAATGGGGGGACATAAAGTGAACTTAGGGAACTTAACCCAAAGTGGGTTTGTGAGTGAGATTACTGTGGGATGATTTCAACCTTTGATTAAAGAATGGATGGAGAGATCTTAGCCATCCATCTATCAGGTTTCCTTATGGAGGTTCAAGAGGGGCGCATAGGGCCTAAGGAGGCTCATTCGATCTTTTGTTCACTTGGAGAGGAAGAGGAGAGCAATGGAGATGGGAATGGAAGCATTGGATGAGAGAAGTAAGGGAACCTCCTTCCATGAAGGGCTCTAGGAGGCTTTGGATTCCATTGTTTTGTGGTGTTCATGCTTGCTTGGAAGAGGGCACACTATAAGAGGAGGGTGCACATCTAGCAGGAAGGTATTACACTTGTCAGATTGTTGTTTGGAGTGTCTTGTTGGAGAGGTAGCACACAAGGTCATATTTGTGTGCAAGGGTTTATTCTACAAGGAAACAAGGAGCAAGGGTGCAAGGTTTGAGTGGGATTGAGTAACAAATGAGGAGGGTGCACCATGCTTGGGTGCATTCACCTTCTTGGACTTGTATTGCAGTTTGAGAGGGGTTGCCTTTGTATCAGTTTTAGTTGTTTCATGTACTTGTTGTATCTCACATTCTTTACATCACATATATAGACTTATATTCCAAACTAGTTTTCCCCGGAGGGGTTTTATCCAGGGTCGTGTTGACCAAAAACTCCTGTGTCCTATTTTCATGCATGCTAGAGTTTAGAACAACATTATATTAGTTGTAAATATCTATAGGTATGTTATATGTTTGAGGTATACATGTGCTAACCTATGGGCTACTAAAACTACATGCTAGAGCACCTTAAAAGCTTATGTAACCATAACTAAACAACAAAAAAGTTCCTGAACAGTTTGTTGTTATAAAACAACAACAAAGAAGAGTTAGATAGTTGGAACTTAGAGCCAATCTTAGGTCAAAGACAATCTTAGACAGACCTAGTTGGCAGCCTGTTAGGACCTTAGATTTCTTCATCGTATCAGAGCCCTTGGTGGCTAAATCTTGTGGACAGTTCTTGACAACTAGTGGGCAGATTTCTTGACAGCTTGTTGACAATGATTTGTAGCAGCTTGTTGGCAGTGATTTGTGTGATAGTTGTAAGACTGTTGTTGGGCCTAGTTTCAACCTCTTTTCACACCTATATTGCTAGGAGTGAGGCTGATTTTGTACTACTTCTTTTCACAATTGTTCTGTCAGGAGTGAGGTTGTAGTTTGACTGCCTCATTTCACACCCGTGTTGACAGGAGTGAGGCAATTCTCTTTTGAAGTTGTAGCATCAATGTGAGTTCAGTGGGAAGATATGTCAGTATCCTAGATGTGGGCATAGGATAGGCTAGACAGAGCTAGCAACTGGTCCCCTTGGAAGTCCAGGATCATTTTCGTCTTGGAGGATCTTGAACTATGGGAGATAGTTCAAGCTCCCATGGTGATTCCTCCTGCACCTCCTCCATCACCATTGTTGAATACAGATTTCAGGAAGAAAAACACCAAGGAGAAACAAACTACTTGCGATGCATTGAGGGATCACATCATACCCCACTTGACTGGTAAAGACTATGCATTTGAGATGTGGGAATCCTTGTGCAAGCTTTACCAGAGTCCCAACCAGAACCAGAAGATGGTTCTGCAGGAGAAGCTCAGGGGCATTCAGATGCTCAAGACTGAGTTGGTCAATTCTTACCTTGGAAGATTCACTCAGATAAGAGATGAGTTAACATCGGTCAGAGAGATTTTGGACCCGAACTTTATGGTGAGGACAACTTTAAACAAATTTTCCAAACCTCGGGGTTCATTTGTATGAGGAATTGTTGACCAGGAGGTCATGCCTACTTGGGAGAGACTTTGGGATGATTTCGTACAGGAGGATTTGAGATGTTGCTCAGGGTCTTCAGGACAACATTGAATATCTGAGGGTGATGAGGATATTTATCTTTGGACAAAGGGAAAGAAGAAGGTCAACAAGTGTGCACGACAAGATCCCAAGAGGGGAGCCAAGCCACAGGAAGAGAGTGGCAGTGGACAAAAGAGGGATATGAGAAAAATGAAGTGCTTTTCTTGTAAGAGGATGGGGCACTATGTTGGACAGTGTCCCAATAGGAAGAATAAGCAGGGTGGCACAACAACTACAACGTATGATGCAGAGTTTCAGACATAGTTTGAGAGGGACTATGCCTTCCTCATTTGTTGCACTTCAGTTGAGACGACACCTGATATCTGGTACATAAATAGAGGGGCTTAAATCCACATGAATGGTGTTAGGGAGAATTTTACTGACCTTAGAGATACAAAGGTGAGGATGGATATTTCTCTTGGTGATGACACCATAGTTAGAGTTGTTAGGTGTGGCATAGTTACCTTTCAGAGAGATGGCTTGCCACCTATTTCATTCAGGGATGTTCTTTACATCCCTGGGTTGAAGAAGAATCTGATATATGTTTCCACCCTCCAGGATAGGGGTATTGAGGTGTCCTTCAGAGGGATAGAGGTCCTCATACACACTAAGGGGTCCCATATCACCTCAGGGAAGGTGATTGGAGTGAGGGATGTGAAACTATTGAGATTTATTTTTCAGCCACTTTGTGCTTTGGCAACGAGTAGTGACAACAACAATCAATTGTGTGAGTTGTGGCATCGGAGGATGGCTCACCTTCATCATGGGGCTCTTGGAGGACTAAGAGAGGTTGTGATAGGAGTGACACAATTTAGTTCAGAGAATTAGGATGTGTGCAAAGGGTGTGCGCTTGGTAAGTTTACCAAGGATTCTTTTCCCAACAGTGACAACAGGTCAGCTAGGGTATTGGATTTAGTACACACATATGTGTGTGGCCCTATGTCTCGGGAATCCTTCAGTGGTTGTGAGTACTATCTCACATTCATAGATGACCACTCCAGGAAGACATGGATCTATTTCGTGAAGGCCAAGAGTGAGGACTTCAAGAGGTTCCAAGAGTTCAAAGTTCTTGTGGAGAACCAGACATGAAAGAGGATCAAGGTCTTGCGGTCAGAAAACAGAGGTGAGTATTCCTTTAGTGAGTTTGTAGACTTTTGTACCCATGCAGGGATTACAAGACAGATGATCATGCCTTACAACCCCAGTAGAATGGGGTTGTCGAGAGGAAGAACAGGGCGATTACAAGTGCAATGAGATCTATGTTGCATGATCAAAGTTTTCCTCTATACCTTTGGGCTGAGGCAAGTGCTGCTACACTTTATCTACAGAATAGGAGTCCCCACAGGATTTTTGGGAAGAAGACTCCTGAGGAGGCCTTCACTGGTAGGAGGCTCGCTGTTGAGAAGCTCAGGATTTTTGGTTGCTTGAATTATTCTCATGTCCCCTCAGAGAGGAGGGAAAATATAGACCCCACATCCCAGCAGGGGTTTCTAGTTGTGTAGTTAGAGGTCTCAAAGGCCTACCACATTTAAATTCCATCACAACAGAGAGTGGTGGTAAGCAGGGATGTTATATTTGAGGAGGGTAGAGATTTCCATAGGTGTCTTGAGTTGAGAGTCAGTAATGAGGATGATGAAGAGGCACAAATTGATGTTTCAGAGGGAGCACAACCTCAGGTGTCTAGTACACCAGTTTCAAGGGTGACACGGTCACCTTGCACAACTTTAGGTTCACAGTCATAGGGGTTTCAGGCAGAGGGTGCAGAGGCTTTAGGATCTCAGAGTGTTGGGAATATGTGTGAGGCAAATACTCTTAGGTAAGGAGATATTACTTCTCCTTTGACTACTTCAGGGAAGAGGAAACCAAGATGGTTTCAAGAGACCCTAAAGGAAGCCAAGGAGAACGAAGGATATCCCAAGACACAATTCAAAGAGAGAAAATCACCAGAGAGGATTTGGTATTATTTGACAATGGTGATGATCATCTCAAATGTAGAGCCATATACATTTGTGCAGGAAGTTGACGAACAGCTCTGGCGAGAGGCCAGTTGGAGGAGTAAGACTCCATTATGCAGAATGATGTTTTGGAGGTGGTTCTGAGGCCAGAGGGGAAGTTAGTTGTGACTTCGAGATGGTTGTACAAGACCAAGTATGTTGTAGATGGAAGCATAGAGAAACAAAAGGCCCGGTTTGTGGCGCGAGGATTCTCTCAGGTAGAGGGAGTTGACTATGATGAGACATTTTCACCAGTTGCGAGATATACCTCCATTAGGAGTATTATTTCCATAGCGACAGAGATGGGTTGGAGGATACATCGGATGGATGTGAAGACAACATTTCTCAGTGGCTTTATTGAGGAAGAGGTGTACATTGAGCAACCACAGGGGTTCGAGGTGAGTGAGAGAGGGTCTCACATGTGCCTTTTGAGAAAGGCACTGTATGGTCTAAAGCAAGCTCCCAGAGATTGGTATTCACGCATTGACACATATTTTCTTCAGATGGGATTTAAGAAGAGCGATGTTGATCCTAAACTCTATTACATCATTAGAGGTGAGGACACACTCATTCTCATTTTGTATGTGGATGACTTGTTCATCACGAGAGCAGAGGATCTCATAACTGAGTGCAAGCTGAGACTTGCATCAGAGTTTCAGATGAGTGACATCGGTTTGATGCACTATTTTCTAGGCATGGAGGTATGACAGGAGGAGGGTCACATCTTCCTGGGACATGGGAAGTATTTTGCAGACATTTTGAACAGGTTTCAGATGGAGGACTGCAAGCCTATGTCGACTCCCATGGTCACCAATTGGAAGAAGCTTAGTGCTTTAGATTCTCAGTTGGTGGATGCTACAATTTATATACAGTTGATCGAATCATTGATGTATCTGGTCAACACTCGATCATTTATTTTTTTTCCCGTGAACACTCTGAATCAGTACATGGTAGATTCGAGGAGAGTTCACTGGGTTGGGGAAAAACATGTTTTGAGATACATTGCATGGTCATTGGATTATGGCCTGGACTATATCAGAGGGGACAAAGTTAGTTTGGTTGGCTACATAGACTCTGACTGGGTAGGATGTGCTACTGACAAGAAGAGCACCTCATGGTGTTGTTTTGGGTTGCGGTCAGGACTTGTTTCCTGGTACACCCTTAAACATAAGTCTATCGCTTTGATTTCAGCCGAGGCAGAGTATATGGTGACCAGTCAGGTTAGTTGCGAGGCCATTTGGCCTCACAAAATGCCGGTAGGATTATTTGGTCAAGAGTTTCCTCCGACTGTCATTCACTGTGATAATCATAGTTGTATCAAACTCTCTGAGAATCCAGTTTTCCATGACAGGTTGAAGCATATAGAGACCAGATACCACTTCATCGGAGATTGGGTTCAGTGAGGGGAAGTACAGTTGCAGTATAATCTGACTGATGCACATGTTGTCGATATTCTCATCAAATCCTTGCCAAGGGGAAAACATGTCTACTTCAGAGACAAGATGAGCTTGGTGAGAAACACTTTCCTCGATAAGAGGGAGTGTTGAGATTTGGGTACCTTGGGAAGTGGTCCCCTTATGGTTTTGAGTCTCTAACCACAAGTGGGAAATACATTGGTACTATGTACCTTGTACTTTATGTCTAATTCGAATTTGACTTCACTTAAGTCAAAAAGTTGAATTTTTGTCACTTAGGCAAAAGTGACTAATTATTCACTTTATGGGTGAATGGGGGGACATAACGTGAACTTAGAGAACTTAACCCAAAGTGGGTTTGTGAGTGAGATTATTGTGGGATGATCTCAACCTTTTATTAGAGAATGGATGGAGAGATCTTAGCCATCCATCTCTCAGGTTTAATAATGGAGGTTCAAGAGGGGCGCATAGGGCCTAAGGAGGCTCATTCAATCTTTTGTTCACTTGGAGAGGAAGAGGAGAGAATTGGAGATGGGAATGGAAGCATTGGATGAGGGAAGTAAGGGCACCTCCTTCCATGAAGGGCACTAGGAGGCTTTGGATTCCATTGTTTTTTGGTGTTCATGCTTGCTTGGAGGAGGGCGCACTATAAGAGGAGGGTGCACATCTAGCGGGAAGGTATTACACTTGTCAGATTGTTGTTTGGAGTGTCTTGTTGGAGAGGTAGCACACAAGGTCATATTTGTGTGCAAGGGTTTATTCTACAAGGAAACAAGGAGCAAGGGCGCAAGGTTTGAGTGGGATTGAGTAAAAAATGAGGAGGGTGCACCATGCTTGGGTGTAGTCACCTTCTTGGACTTGTATTGCAGTTTGAGAGGGGTTGCCTTTGTATCAGGTTTAGTTGTTTCATGTACTTTTTGTATCTCACATTCTTTACATCACATATATAGACTTATATTCCAAACTAGTTTTCCCCGGAGGGGTTTTATCCAGGGTCGTGTTGACCAAAAACTCTTGTGTCCTATTTTCATGCATGCTAGAGTTTAGAACAACATTATATTAGTTGTAAATATCTATAGGTGTGTTATATGTTTGAGGTATGCATGTGCTAACCTATGGGATACTAAAACTACATGCTAGAGAACCTTAAAATCTTATGTAACCATAAATAAACAACAAAAAAGTTCCTGAACAGTTTTTTGTTATAAAACAACAACAAAGAAGAGTTAGACAATTGGAACTTAGAGCCAATCTTAGGTCAAAGACAGTCTTAGACAGACCTAGTTGGCAGCCTGTTAGGACCTCATATTTCTTCATCGTATCAGAGCCCTTGGTGGCTAAATCTTGTGGATTTTGGACAAAATCTTGTGGGCAGATCTTGACAACTAGTGGGCAGATTTCTTGACAGCTTGTTGACAATGATTTGTAGCAGCTTGTTGGCAGTGATTTGTGTGATAGTTGTATGACTGTTGTTGGACCTAGTTTCAACCTCTTTTCACACCTATATTGCTAGGAGTGAGGCTGATTTTTTACTACTTCTTTTCACAATTGTTCTGTCAGGAGTGAGGTTGTAGTTTGACTGCCTCATTTCACACCCGTGTTGATAGGAGTGAGGCAATTCTCTTTTGCAGTTGTAGCATCAATGTGAGTTCAATGGGAAGATATGTCAGTATCCCAGATGTGGGCATAGGATAGGCTAGACAGATCTAGCAACTGGTCCCCTTGGAAGACCAGGATCATTTTCGTCTTGGAGGATCTTGAACTATGTGAGATAGTTCAAGCTCCCGTGGTGATTCCTCCTGCACCTGCTCCATCACCATTGTTGAATGCAGATTTCAGGAAGAAAAACACCAAGGAGAAACAAACTACTTGTGATGCATTGAGGGATCACATCATACCCCACTTGACTGGTAAAGACTATACATTTGAGATGTGGGAATCCTTGTGCAAGATTTACCAGAGTCCCAACTAGAACCAAAAGATGGTTATGCAGGAGAAGCTCAGGGACATTCAGATGCTCAAGACTGAGTCGATCAATTCTTACCTTGGAAGATTCACTCAGATAAGAGATGAGTTAACATCAGTCAGAGAGATTTTGGACCCGAACTTTATGGTGAGGACAACTTTAAACAACTTTTCCAAACCTCGGGGTTCATTTGTACGAGGAATTGTTGACCAGGAGGTCATGCCTACTTGGGAGAGACTTTGGGATGATTTCGTACAGGAGGAGTTGAGATGTTGCTCAGGGTCTTCAGGGCAACATCAAATATCTAAGGGTGATGAGGATATTTATCTTTGGACAAAGGTAAAGAAGAAGGTCGACAAGTGTGCACGACAGGATCCCAAGAGGGGAACCAAGCCACAGGGAGAGAGTGACAGTGGACAAAAGAGGGATATGAGAAAAATGAAGTGCTTTGCTTGTAAGAGGATGGGGCACTATGTTGGACAATGTCCCAACAAGAAGAATAAGCAGGGTGGCACAACAACTACAACGTATGAGGCAGAGTTTCAGACACAGTTTGAGAGGGACTATGCCTTCCTCATTTGTTGCACTTTAGTTGAGACGACACCCGATATTTGCTACATAAATAGAGGGGCTTAAAGCCACATGAATGGTGTTAGGGATAATTTTACTGACCTTAGAGATACAAAGGTGAGGATGGATATTTCTCTTGGCGATGACACCATAGTTAGAGTTGTTGGGCGTGGCATAGTTACCTTTCAGAGAGATGGCTTGCCACCTATTTCGTTCAAAGATGTTCTTTACATCCCTGGGTTGAAGAAGAATTTGATATTTGTTTCCACCCTTCAAGATAGGGGTCTTGAGGTGTCCTTCAGAGGGATAGAGGTCCTCATACACACTAAGGGGTCCCATATCACCTCAGGGAAGGTGATTGGAGTGAGGGATGGTAAACTATTCAGATTTATTTTTCAGCCACTTTGTGCTTTGTCAACGAGTAGTGACAACAACAATCAATTGTGTGAGTTGTGGCATCGGAGGATGGCTCACCTTCATCATGGGGCTCTTGGAGGACTTAGAGAGGTTGTGATAGGAGTGCCACAATTCAGTTCAGAGAATCAGGATGTGTGCATAGGGTGTGTGCTTGGTAAGTTTACCAAGGATTCTTTTCCCAACAGTGACAACAGGTCAGCTAGGGTACTGGATTTAGTACACACATATGTGTGTGGGCCTATGTCTCAGGAATCCTTCAGTGGTTGTGAGTACTATCTCACATTCATAGATGACCACTCCAGGAAGACCTGGATCTATTTCCTGAAGGCTAAGAGTGAGGACTTCAAGAGGTTCCAAGAGTTCAAAGTTCTTGTGGAGAATCAAACATGAAAGAGGATCAAGGTCTTGCGGTCAGACAACAGAGACGAGTATTCCTTTAGTGAGTTTGTAGACTTCTGTACTTGTGCAGGGATTACAAGACAGATGATCGTTCCTTACAACCCCAACAAAATGGGGTTGTCGAGAGGAAGAACAGGGTGATTACAAGTGCAACGAGATCTATGTTGCATGATCAAAGTTTTCCTCTATACCTTTGGGCTGAGGCAAGTGCTGCTGCACTTTATCTACAGAATAGGAGTCCCCACAGGATTTTTGGGAAGAAGACTCCCAAGGAGGCCTTCACTGGTAGGAGACCTGTTGTTGAGAACCTCAGGATTTTTGGTTGCTTGAGTTATTCTCATGTCCCCTCAGAGAGGAGGGAAAATATAGACCCCACATCCCAGCAGGGGATTCTAGTTGGGTACTCAGAGGTCTCAAAGGCCTACTGGATTTAAATTCCATCACAACATAGAGTGGTGGTAAGTAGGGATGTTATATTTGAGGAGGGTAGATATTTCCAGAGGTCTCTCAAGTCGAGAGT
>SNQJ01S0001491.1:268198-280677 GCA_010110895.2 Picea sitchensis | reverse complement strand
AGAGATGAGTTAACATCAGTCAGAGAGATTTTGGACCCGAACTTTATGGTGAGGACAACTTTAAACAACTTTTCCAAACCTCGGGGTTCATTTGTACGAGGAATTGTTGACCAGGAGGTCATGCCTACTTGGGAGAGACTTTGGGATGATTTCGTACAGGAGGAGTTGAGATGTTTCTCAGGGTATTCAGGGCAACATCAGATATCTAAGGGTGATGAGGATATTTATCTTTGGACAAAGGTAAAGAAGAAGGTCGACAAGTGTGCACGATAGGATCCCAAGAGGGGAACCAAGCCACAGGGAGAGAGTGACAGTGGACAAAAGAGGGATATGAGAAAAATGAAGTTCTTTGCTTGTAAGAGGATGGGGCACTATGTTGGACAGTGTCCCAACAAGAAGAATAAGCAGGGTGGCACAACAACTACAACGTATGAGGCATAGTTTCAGACACAGTTTGAGAGGGACTATGCCTTCCTCATTTGTTGCACTTTAGTTGAGACGACACCCGATATTTTCTACATAAATAGAGGGGCTTAAAGCCACATGAATGGTGTTAGGGATAATTTTACTGACCTTAGAGATACAAAGGTGAGGATGGATATTTCTCTTGGCGATGACACCATAGTTAGAGTTGTTGGGCGTGGCATAGTTACCTTTCAGAGAGATGGATTGCCACCTATTTCGTTCAAAGATGTTCTTTACATCCCTGGGTTGAAGAAGAATTTGATATTTGTTTCCACCCTTCAAGATAGGGGTCTTGAGGTGTCCTTCAGAGGGATATAGGTCCTCATACACACTAAGGGGTCCCATATCACCTCAGGGAAGGTGATTGGAGTGAGGGATGGTAAATTATTCAGATTTATTTTTCAGCCACTTTGTGCTTTGTCAACGAGTAGTGACAACAACAATTAATTGTGTGAGTTGTGGCATCGGAGGATGGCTCACCTTCATCATGGGGCTCTTGGAGGACTTAGAGAGGTTGTGATAGGAGTGCCACAATTCAGTTCAGAGAATCAGGATGTGTGCATAGGGTGTGTGCTTGGTAAGTTTACCAAGGATTCTTTTCCCAACAGTGACAGCAGGTCAGCTAGGGTACTGGATTTAGTACACACATATGTGTGTGGGCCTATGTCTCAGGAATCCTTCAGTGGTTGTGAGTACTATCTCACATTCATAGATGACCACTCCAGGAAGACCTGGATCTATTTCCTGAAGGCTAAGAGTGAGGACTTCAAGAGGTTCCAAGAGTTCAAAGTTCTTGTGGAGAATCAAACATGAAAGAGGATCAAGGTCTTGCGGTCAGACAACAGAGACGAGTATTCCTTTAGTGAGTTTGTAGACTTCTGTACTTGTGCAGGGATTACAAGACAAATGATCGTTCCTTACAACCCCAACAAAATGGGGTTGTCGAGAGGAAGAACAGGGTGATTACAAGTGCAACGAGATCTATGTTGCATGATCAAAGTTTTCCTCTATACCTTTGGGCTGAGGCAAGTGCTGCTGCACTTTATCTACAGAATAGGAGTCCCCACAGGATTTTTGGGAAGAAGACTCCCAAGGAGGCCTTCACTGGTAGGAGGCCTGTTGTTGAGAACCGCAGGATTTTTGGTTGCTTGAGTTATTCTCATGTCTCCTCAGAGAGGAGGGAAAATATAGACCCCACATCCCAGCAGGGGATTCTAGTTGGGTACTCAGAGGTCTCAAAGGCCTACTGGATTTAAATTCCATCACAACATAGAGTGGTGGTAAGTAGGGATGTTATATTTGAGGAGGGTAGATATTTCCAGAGGTCTCTCAAGTCGAGAGTCAGTAATGAGGATGATGAAGAGGCACAAATTGATGTTTTAGAGGGAGCATAGCCTCAGGTGTATTGTACACCAGTTTCAAGGGTGATAGGGTCACCTTGCACAACTTCAGGTTCACAGCCACAAGGGTTTCAGGCAGAGGGTGCAGAGGCTTCAGGATCTCAGAGTGTTGGGATTATGTCTGAGGAAAATACTCTTGGGTAAGGAGATATTACTTCTCCTTTGACTACTTCAGGGAAGAGGAAACCAAGATGGTTTCAAGAGACCCTAAATGAAGCCAAGGAGAACGTAGGATATCCCAAGATACAATTCATAGAGAGAAAATCACCAGAGAGGATTTGGTATTATTTGACAATGATGACGATCATCTCAGATGTAGAGCCATATACATTTGCGCAGGAAGTTGACCAACATCTCTGGCGAGAGGCCAGTTGGAGGAGTAAGACTCCATTATGCACAATGATGTTTGGGAGGTGGTTTCGAGGTCAGAGGGGAAGTCAGTTGTGACTTTGAGATGGTTGTACAAGACCAAGTATGTTGCAGATGGAAGCATAGAGAAACAAAAGGCTCGGTTTGTGGCGCGAGGATTCTCTCAGGTAGAGGGAGTTGATTATGATGAGACATTTGCACCAGTTGTGAGATATACCTCCATTAGGAGTATTATTTCCATAGTGACAGAGATGGGTTGGAGAATACATCGGATGGATGTGAATACAACATTTCTCAGTGGCCTTATTGAGGAGGAGGTGTACATTGAGCAACCACAGGGGTTCGAGGTGAGTGAGAGAGGGTCTCACGTGTGCCTTTTGAGAAAGGCACTGTATGGTCTAAAGCAAGCTCCCAGAGCTTGGCATTCATGCATTGACACATTTTTGCTTCAGATGGGATTTAAGAAGAGTGATGTTGATCCTAACCTCTGTTACATCATTAGAGGTGAGGACACACTCATTCTCATTTTGTATGTGGATGACTTGTTCATCACGAGAGCGAAGGATCTCATAACTGAGTGCAAGCTGGGACTTGCATCAGAGTTTGAGATGAGTGACATCGGTTTGATGCACTATTTTCTGGGCATGGAGGTATGACAGGAGGAGGGTCACATCTTCCTGGGACATGGGAAGTATTTTGCAGACATTTTGAACAGGTTTCAGATGGAGGACTGCAAGCCTATGTCGACTCCTATGGTCACCAATTGGAAGAATCTTAGCGCTTCAGATTCCTAGCTGGTGGATGCTACAATTTATATACAGTTGATCGAATCGTTGATGTATCTGGTCAACACTCGACCATATATTTTTTTTCCTGTGAACACTCTGAATCAATACATATTAGAGTCAAGGAGTGTTCACTGGGTTGGGGAAAAACATGTTTTGAGATACATTGCAGGGTCATTGGATTATGGCCTAGACTATATCAGAGGGGTTAGAGTCAGTTTGGTTGGCTACATAGACTCTGACTGGGTAGGATGTGCTACTGACAGGAAGAGCACCTCAGGGTGTTGTTTTGGGTTGTGGTCAGGACTTGTTTCTTGGTACAGCCGGAAACATAAGTCTATCGCTTTGATTTCAGCCGAGGCAGAGTATATGGTGACTAGTCAGGCCAGTTGCAAGGACATTTTGCCTCACAAGATGCCGGTAGGATTATTTGGTTAGGAGTTTCCTCCGACTGTTATTCATTGTGATAATCATAGTTGTATCAAACTCTCTAAGAATCCAGTTTTCCATGATAGGTTGAAGCATATAGAGACCATATACCACTTCATCAGAGATTGGGTTTAGTGAGGGGCAGTACAGTTGCAGTATAATCTGACCGATGCGCAGGTTGTCGATATTCTCACCAAGGCCTTGCCAAGGGGAAAACATTTATACTTCAGAGACAAGATGAGCTTGGTGAGAAACACTTTCCTCAGTAAGAGGGAGTGTTGAGATTTGGGTGCCTTGGGAAGTGGTCCCCTTATGGTTTTGAGTCTCTAACCACAAGTGGGAAATGCATTGGTACTATGTACGTTGTACTTTATGTCTAATTCGAATTTGACTTCACTTAAGTCAAAAAGTTCAATTTTTGTCACTTAGGAAAAAGTGACTAATTATTCTTTTTGTGGGTGAATGGGGGGACATAAAGTGAACTTAGGGAACTTAACCCAAATTGGGTTTGTGAGTGAGATTATTGTGGGATGATCTCAACCTTTTATTAGAGAATGGATGGAGAGATCTTAGCCATCCATCTCTTAGGTTTCCTTATGGAAGTTCAAGAGGGGCGCATAGAGCCTAAGGAGGCTCATTCTATCTTTTTTTCACTTGGAGAGAAAGAGGAAAGAAATAGAGATGGGAATGGAAGCATCGGATGAGGGAAACAAGGGAGCCTCCTTCCATGGAGGGCTCTAGGAGTCTTTGGCTTCCATTGTTTTGTGGTGTTCATGCTTTCTTGGAGGAGGGAACACTATAGGAGGAGGGAACACATCTAGCAGGGAGATCTTACACTTGTCACATTGTTGTTTGGAGTGTCTTGTTGGAGAGGTAGCACACAAGGACATATTTGTGTGCAAGGGTTTCTTCTACAAGGCAACAAGGAGAAAGGGTGCAAGGTTTGAGTGGGATTGAGCAACAAATGAGCAGGGAACACCATGCTTGGGCACATTCACCTTCTTGGACTTGTATTGCATCTTGAGAGGGGTTTCCTTTATATCAGGTTCATTTGTTTCATGTACTTGTTGTATCTCACATTCTTTATATCACATATATAGACTTATACTCCAAACTGGTTTTCCCCAGGGGGTTTTATCTAGGGTCATATTGAACAAAAACTCCTGTGTCCTATTTTCATGCATGCTAGAGTTTAGAACAACATTATATTAATTGTAAATATCTAGAGGTGTGTTATATGTTTGAGGTATGTATGTGCTAACCTATGGGTTACTAAAACTACATTCTAGAGCATCTTAAAAGCTAAGTATGTAACTAAACAATTGAAAAGTTCCTGAAATTTTTGCTGTTATAAAACAACATCAAAGAAAAGTTAGAAAGTTGAAACTTATATCCAATCTCAGGTCAAAGACAAACCTAGTTGGCAGCCTATTAGGACCTCAAATTTCTTCATAATGTGATATCGAAGTTCCAAGTCTCCATGTTAGAAGTACATGGTAAAGTAAAATACTTTGAAGTTTGAAGTTGTATGTGCCCAAGAACATTTGGAACCCTTTCATTTCTATAAGGTGAAAGTGTGTTTTATTTCATTAACTTTAAAAGTAAATAAGTAAATGTAGATATACTAAATTTACAAGTGTAATATATTTTTCAATTGAAAAGTCAAAATTTTCCAATATATCTACACTACATATTTTGTTAATCTAAATCAACTGTGTTTTATTAATATTATGACTTAGATTGGTTTTCTTATTAAGCAATTAAAAAAACAAATGAAAGATAGTCAATCTCACAATATTCATAAGGATAACCTTTTTTTTGGAAGAAACTCCATTTTATTATCCATGTAGTTTGTTGTGTAATTAATTTTTTTTAACTTCAAACTTGCACAAAATATGGGATTCCACATCTACAGGGTTGTGTTTACAATCCCTGGTATTCCTAATTAACAATGATGATGCCTTTCTTTTCCTTGGGGAATTTCCTTCTTCTTTGATCTACAACAAATCTCTACATTGGTTGTGATCCTTCAATCACATTTTTGATCCAATTGTCCATTCTCCAACCCAGTGATATCTCGCTTCTCTTTCAACCAACTAGAACTCTTCTTCATTCTATAGTTCACCTTCTTATGGGCCATATCCAAGAGTTGGTTACAAATACTCAACTTCTCTTGCATCCCTTTAGTTACACAATGGTTTGACTCCCCTTTGGTAACCAACACCAACTATTTAGTTGACAATATTCTAACATTGAATACCACATAGATAGACCTCCTTGATAACACCTATCCAACTAACATAATATGAAAAACAAGGCTCCACACCAATCATTCATTCAACAATGTTCATTCGATCTAATTGGTCTTTAGTCTTGGTCAAAAAAATATTTGCACTAGTTGACCCCAATCTAGCGGACACAACTAGTCAACTTCCTCCATCATAAATCCTCTCTTAGTTTTTTTTTTCTCTATTAAGCAATGAACCTAGTCCAATCAACTCACTTATTTGATCCTTTCTTCAATTTTCCTCTAATGGATTTGATTTTAGGTCAAACCTCCCCCTTTTGGGGATTTTTGGTCCCCAAAACTTATTAGATTTGAAGATGATGAGGACAATTGTCCTTCACCTCCTCTTATAGATACATTTTTCTTTATAGAAACTTTTCTCTTTAGACCAATTTTCAACAACTCTTGTCTATCTCTATAATTTTTTCAAATCTTTCTCTACAACATAATATAACTTAGTTTCCAAATTTGGCACCAAGTCTTTCACCTCTAGAAACGCTAACAACTAGTCCTCCCCTTTGTTGAGTATAAATGGTTCAAAAAAATTCAAATTATCCACATTGATAACAAAATAAATGATCATATATGGTAAAAACTACAATAAAAAAACATTTCCCCCCACTTGCTACACAATCTCAAATGGACTGTAGCTAATGAGTTTTATCTTCTTCCCTAGGCCTTGTATATCATGTTTTTAACTGAGGTGCAACCACACCATATCTCCTAATTGAAATTCATGAGATACTCTATGTTGGTCATGCCTTTCCTTATATGTTTGTTGTGTTCTTTACAACTACTCTTCTACTTTCCTATGTATCTACTAAATATTTTTGATGGCTAACGCAACACCCCTACCTCAACAGGTTCTGCGTGACCTCTCGGTCTAAGGATCGTTCTAAATATCCCTTGAGATAAAGTGGCTCCTTGATTCCCAACTAGAATCTTCAAAACGTATAACCACATGTCCTTCTAGGGTTTACACCTATGCAAAAAAGCACAAGACGCGAACCTCCACTCCACGTGACCAATTGATGTGACCATGACCTTTACCCGAAAAGGCGTTTCGGTTTTCGTGACTTCACGATCTCTATTGTGAGTCCCTCTGACTCCTTTGACTCCCGAAACCCTGAAAATGGGCTAATGGATCTTTAACCCCTCCTTTACGCCTCAATCATGTGACCTTAGTCACGTCCCGGGGTCCACCTCTGAGCACGTTGGTATTTCATGACTCGTGAGTTCATGATGCAACCTCTTCTCCCTTTTCCCCAAAGTCCAAACTCACGACTTCTCCTCCTCAGATCGCTCGCCTTGGGCTTCCCACGATATGACGGTCCAGATTGTGTCAAAATTTTGTGTATCGGGATTTTGTGACTCTTGAATCCGAGTCAACGACTTTCTCCACACTCCAACTCCCGAAATGTCGAAATTCAAAACCATAAGATCAACGACTCCCACTGATACAGATCTAACGATCATTGTTCCTCCCAAGCTTATGAGTGTTGACAGACACTCAGCCTTAGCTTCTCCGCTGGTCCACTGGATCCAACGTTCCACGACGAATCGGTAGTTCTCCCCATGATAATTTCAATTGTCCATTCGAGTCCTCGATACTCCTGGCCAAATAAATCACACCTCCTTTCTGGACTTGTTTTCTGTGAGGTGACTTCAACCTCATCTTCCCTTCGAACTCTTCGAAGTCTCTATCCCTCCTGAGCTTAGTTCTTGCTGCAAACTCAAGGAATTTAAGGAATCCTGCTGACACTCCTTGGAGCTTCACAATAATATCTGATTATCTGAACTTCCCAGTTCTGCGCACTCCTTGCAGCATAATTTCTTCAACCACTCACTAGGTTGGAAAATTCTAAGACTCCAGCTCGCCTGCACACACCTTGCACGACTATGTGCTATACTCACACTTCTACTGGTATGAGAACACCATTATCTCTCCTGAGATTTTCTGAGGTCAACGCACTCCTCACGGACCTTTGCTTCACTCCTTACAGGAATTATCAGGACGAGAAACAATTGAAACTCATACTCTCCCTCTTATAGACTTCATACATTCAACATGAAATCATACATACACACAACATTGAAACAAATGTAAAACAGAGCATATAAGCAAACTGTAAACATACCATTCAATAGATGCAAATAGTATTCATCACAACACCATGAAATTGAGTCAAAGCATTCTTATATTAACTCAAGTGCTTCTGTACATGGGTTCCATAACAACAACTATCTACTTATACAATCTTCTACAATCTATCTTCTGCTCTGCTCTCCTATTTTTCTTGCTCTACAAATCTATCTTACTCTTCTACTCTCCATGAGAATAATCTTACAATACAATACATACGAGGGAGCTTTCTAGAGTTTTCCCTCCTACAACTCTATTCTATCAAATCGAAATAAAGTCTACAACTACTTTAAATTTATTACAATAAATGCCTCCAACAAACAAATGAGAGAAACCGCTCATGATCTGTGTTACAATCTCCAAAACATAAATGCAACCATATCTTTTCCAGATATTACATTAATGTCTTATCCTTTCAAATTCAAAACGTTCTCAAAATGTGCGTTGGTGCATATCCAACTGTCCTTCCACTTTTCCGCTTGCTCTGCTGGCTTGCTTACGATGCTCCTGCATCATACTCCTTTGGCTGAAAAATTCATGAACTCTTGTTCATGAGCTCTTTCACTATCTGTCCATGTTTCTGGATCTCTGCCTCGCTTTCCCAACTGGCATCTTCAATCGGGTGTCCCTTCCACTTTACCAAGTATTCAAAATACTTCTTTCTCTAGGTCTTCTTGCTAATTCTTTCATCAATGATCTTTTCCATTTGCGACTTTTCAGCTACAGGCATCTGTTTGACCCACTGAACTTCCTATTGAGTCTCTTCTCCATCTGCTTCATCTGTTCTGTAAGGATACATATATGCTACGTTGAATATGGGTGATATTCCCACATTATATGGAAATTCTATCTCATAAGCATTTGCTTCAAACTTTCTTATGATTTTACACGACCCTATCTTTTTCATTTTCAGTTTATTATACGTTCCCCTTGGGAATATTTCCTTTATTAGGTGCGCTAAGACCAAGTATCCCACTTCAAATTGAAGCTCTCTTCAGTGCTGATCTTCTCTACGCTTATATTCCTGGTTGGAACTCTACAATCGCTCTTTAATCTTGCTGTGAATCTCTTGCATTTCTGCTGCAAAATCTTCTACTCCAACACTCCTGAACTCATGCTCTCTAAGTATCTCAACTCAGATACTCCTCTTGGTTGCATTCCATACATTATATGTAATGGGATTTGTCCTGTGCTCCGGTTAGGTGAGTTGTTTTATGAAAATTTCGCTTGCGGTAGAATTTGATCCCACTGACTGTGATGTTCAGCTACCAAACTCCTTAACAAGTATCCCAAGCTTAGATTTACTACCTCGGTATGTCCATCCATCTCAGGGTAATATGCTAAGATACAAGATAAATTAGTCCCCAGCTTCTTCCATAGTGTCCTCCATAAATGACCAACAAATTTGGTATCTCGATCGGAAACAATACTCTTGGGTAAACCATGAAGTCAAACAACTTCTTTGAAAAATAGGTTTGCAATGTGTGTTGCATCACTGGTTTTCTGACATGGAATAAAATGTGCCATTTTGGAAAATCTGTCGACTACCACAAATATGGAATCACAACCCCTCTATGTCCTTGGCATTCCTAACGCAAAATCCATGCTTACCGCGTCCCACGATCTCTCTGGTACTGGCAATGGTTGATACAGTCCTGTATTCTGTCTTTTCCCCTTTGTGTGCTGGAAAATTCTACATCTTTTCACAAACTTCTTGACATCCGTCCTCATCCCTGGACAATAATACAAATTGTTTAGTTGCGCAAATGTCTTATCATGGCCTAAATTTCCATCCAATTCTCCACTATGTTTTTCCTTTAAAAGGTTCTCTCTCATAGACCTCGTCAGGATACACAATTGATTTCCTTTGAATAATAATCCATACTGGATTAAGTATTCAATCCATTGGCTTCTGTCTCTCAGAACAAGATTTTCACATGCTTCATAAGCATCCTTGAAATCTGAATCATCTCTGTACATATCCTTAAGGCTATCAAAACCTAAGGTATTCACACAAAACTCCTGTAGAATCAAACATTCCTTCTCAATGCAACAACAACCTTGTTAGCAGTTCCAGAAATGTTCTTCATAACAAAAGTAAAGTTCTGCATAAATTCAACCCATTTCGCATGTTTCTGGTTCAATTTATCCTATCTGGTTACAAATTGTAAAGCATGGATGTCGCTGTACAAAACAAACTCTTTCAGAACCAAGTAGTGCCTCCATTTCTTCAACGCCTGTATGATTGCATAAAACTCCTTATCATACGTGGATTATTTCATCTTGGCATCATTCAGCTTCTCACTGAAGTATGCAACTGGTCTATTGTCTTGACTCAACCAATCACAAATCCACTTGCGTCACATCTCACTTGAAATGTCTTATTGAAATCTGGCAAAACCAGGACTGGTTGTCCAGTTATATTCTCTTTCAATAGCTTGAAACCCTTCTTTGCTTCCTCTGTCCAATGAAAATATTTATGTCTTTTCTTGACTGTGTCCATCATTGATGAAAAAATTCCACTAAAATTTCTGATGAACTTCCTGTAAAAACTAACTAGTCCATGGAAGCTTCTAACTTCAAAGATATTCTTCGACGATGGCCATTCTTTGATTTCTTTCACTTTCTCAGGATCCGTATTCAACTCATTTGAAGAGATCACAAAACCCAAATAAATGATTTCTTTCTTCATGAAAGATGATTTCTTCAGATTTATCAAAAACTTATCTTGTTGCAACCTCCTCATCACTAGAGTTAGGTGTTTCAAATGTTCCTCAGTCTTATTGAAGATCAGTATATCATCAAGATATACAATTACAAATTTTCCAATGAAATATTTCAAGACTTCGTTCATCAATATCATAAAAGTACTTGGTGCATTCGTCAAACCAATCAGCATGAAAATCCATTCATACAACCCTTCATTCATCTAGAATGATGTCTTCCATTCATCACCTTCCCTCATTCTAATATGATGATATCTTCTTTTCAAATCAATTTTTGAAAATAAATTTGCTTCACTCAAGCAATCCATCAAGTCACCCATCCTTGGTAGAGAAAATCTATACCTGATGGTGATTTTGTTTATAGCCCTCGAGTCTGTACACATTCTCCATCCACCATCCTTCTTTGGACTTAACACTATTGGCACAACACATGGACTCAAGATTTCTCTAACCAATCCTTTGTCCATCAAATATTGGACTTGCTTCTTGATCTCTTCATTCTCCTGCGACGTTAATCTGTACGCTGCTTTGTTTGGTAAACTCACCCCTGGTATAAGGTCAATCTGATGGCTTATACTTCTGATGGGCGACAATGAACAAGGTAAATCGTCCACCACTATATCAGAAAAATTCTCAAGCATTTCCTGAATTTCCTCAGGTAGATCATCTATTGAAGTACTAGTCAAGATGACTCTAGGTTTTCTTACCACACCAAACTGCATGTCTTCTTCTTTCTTGACTTCATCCAGAAGTTCCTTCCCACTCATGAGAAGTATAGTGTTTCATGCTTCTGCTTTCGCCTTCTTATCTTCAATTGGAAGCACCATATGCGTCCTACCATTCTTCTCCAAGGTGTATGTGTTCTTTCTCCCATCATGAACAACATTTCTATCATATCACCACAGTCTCCCCACCAAAAGATGACAGACATCCATGGGAATAACATCACATACGATCTCATCTCTATATCCCCCTATCTTAAATTCAACTAAACAATGTTTAGTGACAGTTACCTGATGTCCCTTTTGCAACCACGAAACCTTGTATGTGCTTGGATGTGAAATCGTCTCCAATTCCAACTTCTCCACCATTTATGTGGATACTATATTATCTGTACTTCCACTATCCACAATTACCTTCCATAACCTGTCCTTGGTCTTGAAAGAAGTTCCGAACAAACAGTTTCTTTGGACTGGACTCTCTATCTCCTTCTTTGGTTTCAAGAGAATATTCCTCATAATTAAGGATATTCTGCCTTCTGCATCTTCTGCCTCAAAATTTCGCCTGTGCACTTCTGAAATGTGATATTCGCCTCATCCATATCCTTTTTTGTCAGGACATTCAAAAGATTTGTGTCTGATATTTCCACAGACAAAACACTTTATTTCACCACCTCTGCCTCTTCCTCTTCCTCTGGCTCGAGGAAAAGTGTTCCTATCGGCATACTGTCCTCCTTGTGAGCTTCCTCCCCTTTCTGGGTGGTTATGAGGTTTCTTTTCTTTATCCTTGGGATTCTGTACTCTGTCTTGGGCAATTGTTTTTCCTCTTCTATGGCTTCTACCTCTGCCCCTTTGACCTTGCTTTCGGGCTAGTTTTACTTCTGCCCTTGAAGCAATTTGATAAACATCTTCCACATTCCTGATTGTTACCATGATCATCTCGTCTTGAATTTCATATCTCAAGCCATTCATGTATCTGGCGACTTTTTCATCATCACTCTCATGACGACTTTCCCTGATGTTGAGTCTGTAAAAATCCTCAGTGTATTCCTTCACTGTCATCTCCTTCTGTTTCAAATTATGCATTCTCCGAAACAGATTAATTTGGTAGTCTCTGAGTATAAACTTGGCTTTCATATTTGCAACCATCCTATCC
>SNQJ01S0001491.1:162951-268188 GCA_010110895.2 Picea sitchensis | reverse complement strand
AACTGACCCATAGCTTTTTGTTCCATCGACAACTTTCCTTTTTTTGTGCTTTGTTAGGTACACGCAGGCTGTAGTGGGCCTGCTAGTGTGCACACGTGTGCAGTAATGGGTTAGGGCGCATGGGCCTTGATACAAGAGGATTTCTAAAGAGTTGTTCAGCAGATGTTTTGGCAATGAAGGGATATGAGTTGGCTTGATGCCAGGTAAGCATGTGTGGTGCAATTTAGGGTTATAACAGATATCCTCATAGACGAAGTATTTATCCAGAGCTCTAAACCAATATAGAAACTCCTCAATGTCTAAGTTTCCTTCATACATCGAGATGTCCATTTTTTCTCTGGCCCCTATTCTTGCAACAACTTTGAATAGAAGTTCCTCTGTAGCATCTTCGACTACAATTTCTTCTTCTTCGTGTCTTGCTTCATTCTCATTTTCGGATTCCCTGACATCTCCAGTATCATCTGTTCATCTCTGTGCTGTCTCCATAGCATCCAATCGAGCACAAAGTTCTCTCATTTCCCTTTCCACGGCTAGATCGGGCATGGGTCTATCTTGACGTCTTTTGGGTGACATTGTTTAAATTTGTTCCACACAGAATTTAAATCACAATTGTCCTTATGTCTTCTCTCGCTTACAAAAAACAATGATTGTAAGATTTGATACCACCTGACTCAACACCCCTACCTCAACAGGTTCTGTGTGACCTCCCAGTCCAAGAATCGTTCTAAATCTCCCTTGAGACGAAGTGGCTCCTTGATTCCCAGATGGAATATTCAAAACGTATAACCAAAGGTCCTTCTAGGGTTTACGCCTATGCAAACAAGCACAATATGCGAACCTCCACTCCACATGACCAACTGATGTGACCACGACCTTTACCTGAAAATGCATTTCGGTTTTCGTGACTTCATGATCTTGTGAGTCCCTCTGACTCCTTTGACTCCCGAAACCCCGAAAATGGGCTAACGGATATTTAACCCCTCCTTTACGCCTCAATCATGTGACCTCAGTCACATCCTGGGGTCCACCTCCGAGCGCGTCGGGATTTCGTGACTCGTGAGTTCATGATGCAACCTCTTCTCCCTTTTCCTCGAAGTCCAAACTCGCGACTTCTCCTCCTCAAATCGACGACCCTGGGATTCCCACGATCTGATGGTCTAGATTGTGTCAGAATTTCTCATATCGGGATTTCGTGACTCTTGACTCCGAGTCAACGAATTTATCCACACTCCAACTCTCGAAATGCCGAAATTCAAAACCACAAGATCAACGGCTCCGACTGATCCAAATCTGAAGATCACTATTCCTCCTGAGATTATGAGTGTTGACAGACACTCAACCTTAGCTTCTCCGTTGGTCCACTGGATCCAACATTCCACGACGAATCGGTAGTTCTCTCCCTGAGAATTTCAACCATCTGTTCGAGTCCTCGATACTCTTGGCCAAATAACTCGCGCCTCCTTTCTGGAATTTTTTTCTGTGAGGTGACTTCAACCTCATCTTCCATTCAAACTCTTTGAAGTCTTTATCTTTCCCGAGCTTAGTTCTTGCTGCAAACTCAAGGAATTTAAGGAATCCTGCCGGCACTCCTTGCGGCTTTACGATAATCTCTGATTATCTGAATTTCCCTATTCTGTGCATTCCTTGCGACAAAATTTCTTCAACCACTCACTAGGTTGGAAAATTCTAAGACTCTAGCTCGCCTACACACACCTTGCACGACTCTGTGCTATACTCACACTTCTACTGGTACGAGAACAACATTATCTCTCATGAGATTTTCTGAGGTAAGACTCAGAACTTGTCAACGCACTCCTTGTGGACCTTCACTGCACTCCTTGCGGGAATTCTCAGGACGAGAAACAATTGAAACTCATACTCTCCCTCTTACGGACTTCATACATTCAACATGAAATCATACATACACATAACATTGAAATAAATTCATAACATAGCATATAAGAAAACTGTAAACATACCATTCAATAGATGCAAACAATATTCATCACAACGCCATGAAATTGAGTCAAAGCATTCTTATATTAACTCAAGTTCTTCTGTACATGGGTTCCATAGCAACAACTATCTTCTTATACAATCTTCCACAATCTATATTCTACTCTACTCTCCTATTTTTCTTGCTCTACAACTCTATCTTACTCTTCTACTCTCCATGAGAATAATCTTACAATACAATACATACGAGGGAGCTTTCTAGAGTTTTCCCTCCTACAACTCTATTCAATCAAATTGAAATAAAGTCTACAACTACTTTAAATTTATTACAATAAATGCCTCCAACAAATAGATGAGAGCAACCTCTCACGATCTGTGTTACAATCTCCAAAACATAAATGCAAACATATCTTTTCCATATATTACATTAATGTCTTATCCTTTCAAATTCAAAACGTTCTCAAAATGTGTGCTGGTGCATATCCAGTTGTCCTTCTGCTTTTGCGCTTACTTTGATGGCTTGCTTATGATGCTCCTGCATCAATGGCCATGCTAGCTATATTTTGTTCATCATCATGCTCCATTGAATTATCTCAAGTAGTTTGAGAAAATGAAATGTCAGAGTGTGTTCAAGGGAAAACTACCAAAAATGTTTCAAATGTTGACTAATTGCTAGAATTGTGAATTGTCTGATTATAATAGTGTTGTATATAAGGAAAAATCTCATCTCAAGTCTTAGGATGCCTTTTGTTAAACCCCCTTAACAAATGAACTACGATCTTGTTTACCACTTTCATTTGTCCATTAGTCTTTGGATGAATGGTTGTACTCCACTTGAACTTATTATCCATCATACCCGTAATACTTTCCATAATTGACTCTAAATTGTTCTATCCCTATCAAAAATAATGGATTGAAGCAATCCCATGCGTACCCATATTGTTTGGAAAACAACTTAGCTACTTCTTCTCTAGTCACAATTATTTTAGAAGTAATTAATTGCACCACATTGTTGAATATATTGATCACCACCAACGAATAATCATGCCCCTTTTTGGTCTTCACTAATCCTCTAAGAAAACCCATTGAAATGATCTCCCATGGTTGAATTGGTACAAAAAAGGAGTATCTAGACCTAATTTTATATTAGAAAGTTTTGACATGTAACAAAACACACGTCACTGAAATAATTTCACAACATCAATGGACATGTTTCGTCGATATACATACCTTTGTGAGTTCAACAAGGTCTTTCTAGCTCCAAAATTCCCAACAACTCTAGAAGTACGGGATTCTCTTAAAAATGTGGTTTTACACTCTCTAGTCAATATACACAACTAATCATTCACATCTCCTTCTCCTTCAATAGTTCAATCTTTTCTCATTCAATAACATAATGTTAGGTACAAATTGTTTATTTATTTATTTTTTAAATTATTTTTTCATATAACCATACACGAAAACCTCCAAAGACTTCACCACCATTGATAAGTGGTAGCTAGGCTAAATTGTTGACCTTGATTACAAAGCCGAACTCTTAAAGAATCAATAGAGTCAAACTTATGACCTCCCCTGCTTTAGAGGGAGACATCTCACTTCTGTCTCATAACCACTCAAAATAACCCTTAAAAACATAAGTAATTAAATTATAGCTTAATACTATCTCATCTCATACACAAGCTCACTATAGCTCACTATATTACCATAATGATATATCATTACATACAAAATATTACTACAAGCATAAGATAAGTCAAAAATCATCCAAGCTCAACTTTCATTGAAGATCGAGAATAATTATTTCAGAAAACCAACCCTATATCTCATTTCGAAGCATAAGGATGTAGATTAAAAATTACATTAAAAAAAGATTGTGATTTAAATTATGAGTTATAGAAAACAAAATATTACTACAAGCACAAGATAAGTCAAAAATCATCCAAGGTCAACTTTCATTGAAGATCAAGAATAATTATTTCATAAAACCAACCCTATATCTCATTTCGAAGCATAAGGATGTAGATTACGAGTTACATAAAAAAAGATTGTGATGTAGATTACAAGTTATAGAAAAAAAATTGTGTATACATGTGTATCATTCATTACAATATTTTGCTAATTTATTATTTTCTATAAAAATAAGATGATGTATACATGCATGCCGTTCATTACAATATTTTGCTAATTTATTATTTTCTATGAAAATAAGATGATGTACACATGCATGTCATTCGAATATTTGTGTATATTTAAATAATAAAATGCAAGATTATATTCAATTAATAGGATTTAATATAATATTATGATAAGAACAACCTAATATAATATTATGATAAGAACAACCTAAAAAAACATTCCGATGTTTAAAAAACATTTTGAATGGATTTCAAAATATTCCCAGCCAAGCCAAGCCACTCATATGTGAATAAGACAAATCGATTTTACATTAAAATTTTAGGACGATCTATTTTTATAAGGTGGTGGTATATAAAAACTCTATATATGGAGGTATATCAAATTTTATTTATGTTGGCAATTTGAATTTCAAGCCCGATCCTTGAAATTTGGAGGTCTTAGATAAGAGGATATTTTAAAATTGTGTGATTTAAATGAGAATTTGGATTGCAGGATATGTGAACAAAATTTGCCACTTCTAATTTTCGGTGGGGTCTTCAATGATTACAATGTTCACGAGAACATGAATTTTAGGCATGTTACTCAAAATTTAGCAATTTCAATTTTAAGTGGGTTCTTATAAGATTGGTTGGTTTCCATGCATGTGTAATGAAACTTTTTGGTTTGGTTTTCTTTTTTCTCTTTTGAATTGTGATGGGAAGCATTATGAGATAAAATAATATGTAAATTTGAGTAGAGGATTGAAAGTATATTTAAACAACAAGAGTTATAGAGTTGTATTTTGATAGGCTAATTTGAAGCATTAGAGTATCACAACTTGTGATTCAAAGTGGCCAATTAAAAGTATACTTGGAAGAATGAGAGTTATGGAGTTGTGATTTCAAATTGTGATTTTGCACGGGTAATTGGAAGCATGATAGAGTAGTAAGAAATGTGAGTAAACATTCTCATTTTCAAATCAGCAATAACTTGGAAGTGTACTTGAATAACGTGAACTATAATTTTGCATCAATGTTTGGAATCATGCTAGAGTACTTAGAGTTGGGAGGAGTAAACTTTCTTATTGCCAAGAGAGGAATATTTAGATCTTTATATTTTTTATTTACAATCAAGATAAAAAAAAAAAGATTTCATTTAAGATATTACAATTCAAATACTTCAATGAAAATTAAAATTGTGGTTCTTTTCTTTATGCATGTCATAATAATGAAAAAAATCATAAAATAAGAAATAATATCATATGAACCTTGTCATTGTTTGAAGCATTTTTCTTTATTTGCAATGCATTATTTCAATGAAATTGATCCTCTCTCTTAAATATCGAGGGCTCCCCTTTCTTTCTTTTTGTATCTTTGATTTTCTTAAAAACAAAGTTCCTTGCTTCAACCACTAAAAACCAAGAAAAAAAGGGGTAATTTGTATTTTGGTAAAAGAAAAAAGTTTTATTCCCATGTCAATAAATGAATTTGTAATTTGAAAAAAGGGGTAATTTGTATTTTGGTAAAAGAAAAAAGTTTTATTCCCATGTCAATAAATGAATTTGTAATTTGAAAGGATCCTATTTTTAATTTAAAAGGATATTTCCAAAATATAATTCTCTCTAGAATTTTGAATTTGCCTCCATTCAAAGCAAACTGAAATTAAAACTATCCTTCATCCCAAAAAATGTCTAAAAAAACCTCTCATATGCCCTCTCTCATATCTCTTCATAGAAAAAAGGATGGAACGAATATACTTACAAACTCGTATAGATTATTTTTCATAGTGAATACAAGCTTTTAATTTCTTTAGAGATTGATGACCGTGCTCCAACAATGGCTATGAGACTTGATAATATTTCCAATTATATACAAGAAGAGTTATAGTTTGACATATTAGCATGTACTCATTATCATATATGTAGGAGATAGATTGAATCACTTATAAACAAACAAAGAGTTACTATTGAAGATTTATGATGATTGACATAAAGACCTATAATTTAAATGTAGGATTGCAATAACTTGAATATATGCATATCATAACAATCAACTTATATGCCTCTAATAGGATTGTAGACTATGTTTGTGTAAGCTCAAATTTCTTCATTTCTTAAAATCGTGTATCAAGGTCAAGTCAAGCTTAAGAACGACTCATTGAACCCTAGTGGTTGCTAGGACTAGTGGACATCTCATTTCATATATCATCCAAGTAAAAATAATACACAAGTGGCCACTATGATTCAATGAGTCATCCATAAGATTGTGTATTATCCATCCTTGAGATCTCCATGAATCCTAATGATTGTTAGGGTTCAATAGACTATCCTAAAACTTGATCTTTCTGTGTGCATGTAGTAAGATGATGTATAAAATGATATTTAACTATCCTTACTCTTAATATATGCATTTACATGTTTATGAATCATAGCTACCACTAGGATTCAATGATCTATCTTTGAGATTAGGTATGTATAACATATGAGATTTTCGCTTGGGTAGTCACATACGCCTACCCACTAAAAGGTGCATTTTGTGGTGCACTCATGTGTTCTATTCATATGTGATTAGCTCAATGATGATATGACACCTCTCAACCACTACTTTAATTTCATGGTTAGCCTTCATGGAGTCCCCTTTCCTAGGCCTAGACATAGGACCTCTCTAGGATGTATAACACTCAAGTGGTTTCCTTATATCTCTTTGTCCCCCTTGGTCTCTAGCCATTGGTCACTAGTATGACTCAATTTGACCCTTAGGGAACCCACATGGGTCATTTATTAACTTCACAAGTTCAGTTGGGGACACAAACCCCACAATTGTGTCCATGGTCACTTAGTATGCCTCATTTCAGGACCATAGTAGCCCAAACCCATTTTGTACTTACAAGATAGGTATGATGATTAGGCATGAATCAAACCCTCCAACAACAAAACTAAAATTATCTTATGTCTTGAGGTCACTCCCTTGCCTATTTATACCATTTAAATCCCTTTTGTATAATTTCTAGACTAGATTAGAGTCTTCTATTTTTTAAATCCCCAATTTTCAAGTACATACTCTAATTATAATCTAAACTTCCCCCACCCCTCTCAAGCCCCGAGTTGGGTTCCTTGCACTTGTCATCTCCAACACCTCTACAATGATATCTTATAGCTATCTTGGCTTCAATATTATAGGTTTGTTTGATTCATCCTAGGGTGTCATCATTGGCTTAGTTCAACACATACTTTGAAAGTGTTAACCTTACAACAACAAGGGAGGTTCCATCGTAGTAGGGTGAGAGAGGTATAATCACTATTGAGGGCACTAGGGTATCTCTATTATGAATTTTCATTGATTTATATTTACAACAATAAACACACACACACACCCTTGTAGTGGATATTGGAGATCAATTCCACTCTTGTGTTGCAAGAATTAGAGTTTCATGTGTAGGTATTTTCAAGACATGCATCTCTCTTGGAGGCCTTTCACAACTCTCCACTTTATCCCAAAGAGATTCATCATCTATATTAATGAGTTTCACGTGAGTTATATTCATTATTCTCTTTACAATTCGACCATTAGGGTTTAAATCTCATTAATGGAATTATGAGCTAATTAACCCTAGTTATTTGGATCTCTTTCTCCATTTGATTTATTGGTAAAACCTAGTCTGAAACTTAAGTTGTCTATCCTCCTTATCCCAAGGTAATCCTATGGAAAACCTTGATAATTTGATGATCATAACTTCATCAACCTATATTATCAATCCTTTTACTAAGGTGATGTATTCATGGTTTTTGATGTTGTGGAAGTTCAGGGAAAATTCCATGGCTACATTATCAGTGTACTCTTGCAATTTGTTGAAGTATTCCAACCAATTTGACTATTGAAAGATCTATACCACCTCAGATTTGTTGTAGAGTCTTGAGGTTTATGTGGGTCCCCTTGTGTTCAACCTGCCTCCCATATTGCAAGATTTTATGTGATGTAGGAGCATCGCTCCACCTGAGCACACACTAACTATTCAACACATTGGTGTGCATTCAAGGAGGGGAGAGGTGCCAACCCTCTTATTTTTCCCTCGGATTTTAAATTTTAAATGTAATTAGTGCAAGTAAATGCTGTAAGTCTTGAGAAGAGCCAAGTCATGCCTTCGTACAACCTATAGATAAGGTCACCTTAAATGGATGATAGTAGGAGAGATCTAGATCCGATTCAGACTAGATTTTCCACTCATTGTAATCTGCCTCCGTAGATAGGCGTTTTGATGGTGATTAGACACCACTAGAGTAGTTGGAGGGAAAGACTTGATGAGTCTCCTCTTGTATAAATATTTGTAACATATGCCCAGTTGAGGTTGTTGTAAGTGGAGAGAAAACCATTGTAAGCCAAGGAGAAAGAACTGGGATTTTATTGCAGTCCGAGACTACACACACTGTAAATTGACATTCAATTTAATGAAAAGAAAAGTTTTTCCTACATATGATTATGTGTATATTTTCACATGTTTTATGAATGTTATGTGTGTGTTTATGAATGTATGTTGTAGATGTGTATGATAGGTTTCCATCTGCAGGGATAGACAAAATTCTCTGTTTGTTTGAGATTTGTTGGGTTTGTTCTGAGTTCTTTAGGCTGTGCCAGGAGTGCACAACATGGTATTGGAAACTCTGTATCCGATGCAAGGAGTGCGCATATGAACTCTTACGAGTCAGAGAAGAACGTGCCAAGAGGGCACACAAGAGGAATTACAAGTCAAGGTTGTTGAATACCTTGGAGGAAATTCTACGCAGGAGTAAGCGTAGAACAGAGTTGCTGAATACTATGTAGAACTCTGCTAGGAGGGAATTGAGTAGGTGCAAGGAGTGCACAGAACCAACACGTTCTGAAGTGTTGGAGAATTTGAGGAAAACCCATAGTTACAAAACACTCTGAGGGAAAGAAGCTATGCAAGTGTGCATTGAGTAGATGTAGGAGTTTCTTAAGTGAACCTTAAGGATTTCAGAAAGCAGGATGAAGATCTGTGCAACGAGTGCACCAGTCCAACACTTAGATGAAGTGTTGAAAGTTTGAAGCATTTTAAGGCCAGTCAAGTGAAAAGAGTGCACAGAGATGAACCTGTTTCAGGTTCATAAGCTCAGAGCAGTGCACAATGTACTAGGAGGAAGCCAGAAAGTCCGTTGAAGGAAGAAAAGGGCCAAGACCCTTAGGAGAATGAGCAGGTTCAAATCTTAGAAGAGATAGTGAAAGGTGGGTGCCGGATACAGACTCGTTCCAAGTCCCAAAGCTTAGGAGGATTAGTGTCGTCGCGCACAAAGTCTCTACAAAGAGTGAAGAAGGTGGAGAGAAGTCCAAGTTTTGGACCGTGGGAGAAGTGCTAAGTGTGCACAGGAGTAAGGACTCACTGAAGTCCCGAAGTCCCAAAGCCAAGCAGGGTCGTCCATTTTTTGGAGGAACAAGTGGAAAGAGATCCAGAAGTTCAGAGAAATCATTCTCCAAGAGTTTTTCGTTGAGCACAGTGCAAGATTGTCGAAGCTCCGAAACCTGAAGTAGATCTTGGACCTTGATTGTCGGGAGGGATGTGGCAGCAGATTCGATATTTCTCAAGAAATAACTTTGGAAGATTTGTGTGGCGCAAAGAGAAATCTTCGCGAAGTCGCAAAGAGCGAAGTAGATCTGGACCGTTGGATCCAGAAGTACACATGACGGAAATCCATGTATTTCAGAGGAAAGGTAATCTAGAACAAAGAAGAGAGAAAAGAGGGAAGATACCTGAAGGCTGAAGTCCAAATTAGATCACAACCGTTGGTTGTGTGAGAGACGTGGACTGTAGATCGGGTCCTGGGAAAATTCGTTGATTCAAAGATCGAGAAAAAGGGATCAAGCTACTTGCAAAATCTTCAAAGCGTGGAGTTGCGAAGAGGACTGGACCGAGGTCATAACCTGTAGTCAGGTGAAGAAGAAGGGGCCTAGCATAGGGAGCTAGTGCCTGTCATTCAAATATTTCAGAAGAGAACATGGGCTTAGCAAGAGCCCACGGGTCTCACAGGACCTGCGCCTAGGAGGAAAAGGGGCCCATGTAAAGTGATTTGTGGGGCTAGCAGGGTCCCTAAGAGATGATTTGGCTCAGATAATTGAATATCCTTGACCGGGAGGTCGTGCAACCCCCAGGAGGGGAGGGTGGGTTGTGTCATTATGTGAGTTTTTTCATTATATATATGTGCTATTAATTTTCTAAGAAACCCTTGTTAAATCATAAACCTTGTAGTGGCAAATAAATTGAGAATAAAACTTCAACTTTCTGAAAACTAACCTCTTAAAATGGTAGACTATAAAATTATGTAAACCTACAACTATGGCCAACAATATTTGGTGGAGAACTTCAAGCTTTATCAATTCACTCTAATTTTGGTTTCGCTTCAGTTCTTTCTTATCACGATTTTAATTTAGTAGCAATCATGGACTTATGACACCTTTTTCTCTCAATCCCGAGTGTATACTTCTTTGCCAGTTTTAGTTTAGGTTCCTTCTCTCTTGATAATTCAAATGAATGTGATAGTTTGAAACATGAGAGGTCATCATGATTGATCTGATAATTACCTACTTAGAATTGATTTCCTTGTCATTCTTCATATATCCAACAATTACAACATGAATTACAAAGAGATTGTTGAACTCCTTCGCTTGACTTTAATTTATCAAACCATGGACATGCTTCTTTGATGAGGTACTATGCACTATATGTGAAACTACTGTAGCAAAATATAACTTGTAATATTGATTAATGATGTGTAATCTAAGGTTGGCTTGAATGATTTGTTGGCCTTTCCCTTAAGGAATTCTACTCATAACCTTCACTCCCTTTGCTTATGAGAAGCAAGAGAGATTATAGAGTCACTTAGTTGGCTGCTACAGGGATAAATCAACAAAGCTATTAACAATTAGTAAGGTAAAGTTTAATAGGTGTAACAACCTCTTCACCATCATGTACCTTAAGTCAACAACAAGAACCTACTCAAAATATATCTATCTAAATTATCTAGAAACTAGGAAATGAAGTGATGCTAAAACTAAAGGGTGTAGAATTCAATCCAATAGTAAAAAATATCATTAGTCTCAGTCCCTTTTCTTTTATCTCTTTGCTCACTTAGGATGGTGACCCACACTCCTATATCTCAATTCAAGAGTAGGGGATGAGGGAAGTGATAATCACCACTCTTCAAGAGGAGGAAGACAACATGGATAAGACCATTCAATCTTCTAAAAATGTCAACAATGATTATTTTAGATTCCAATGAGATTAACCAAGATGTTTAACACCATAATTTAAAGAGATTTCAATGCTATAAACAAAAATGAAATTGCAGAATTGAAAAGTCTTAAAAGGAAATTGCATGAAATTACTATAGGAAACTGTAAATTACTGTAGAATTGAGAATGGTACAATAATGAGGGTTCCTTGTATTCCCTTGAGTGGGCCCTATTCAAGATTTATACAGCAACCACTAGTGAAACCATCAAGTGCTCAAATATGGAAATAAAATCCTATTTATCCATAAATTCAACTTCATGACAACAAAGTGTCTTCTACAATTCAAATGCATTATCAACACCTATGAAAATACTATGCCAAAGAGAAAACTTGTTCTTACTTTCATCCTTTCTCTACTTATACTAAAAATTGCAATTCTCCCTTCAATCAATCCTTGATTGAAAGGTACTTGTCTCTTGGATCCCAAAAATTAAGGATCCTAGTTTCAAGGGACTAGTTTTCCCTCAATTTGAATCCCCTTAATCAACAAATCGAATGAGGATTTGGTTGATTGAATGATTTGATTTATTTGAATTCTTTGCTCCCTTATAGGTAAGAGAGGGCACATGACCCCCCTTTTCTTTCACGTGGTTTTAATTTCTTGTTAATGGAGATCAACCTTAGGGTTTGACCTACTTGTACCAATCATTATGTCACAACTTCAAAAATGCACAAATCCATCAAAAATCACATTTAAACTAAAGTACAACACATAAAATCATAAACTCAATCATTCAAAAAATTCAATATGCATAACCCAAGATATTTCATATTTACCATATTATTTTTACCAGTAATGCAATATTTAGTCTTTTAGGTACAAAAAGGGTCATATCAAATGTATTATGGGCCTTAATATACTACCATTTGGTGGCCCATCATCAAACCTCAGCCTTGGAGGTTTTTCACATCCATGTGCAACCAAAAATGCCTCCATACAACTTGCTCTTCATTCTTCCTGCTCTGCTGGCTCATCTTGATATTTGTTGCAAGCATGCCTAAGATCATACAATACTAATTGTGTGATGTCACACCTACCATGGTATCTTTCATTCTTCTCTACTTCTTTCCAATATTTCCTTTCCTTCTCCTCATCTAATTCTCTTGTAGGTGTGGGGTGTAATAGGAGAGGAGGATTAAACTTTATCCCAATGCATTTAAGCTTTATCTTTCTCAAAGTTTATTTGCACAATTGTGCCCTAAACATGGAAGCCTATATATTTTGAGGAGAATGAGGCTCTATCCTATAGAGATTAAGAGGAATCCAACCCCATCTAATTTTGCAAGCTTGGAGTGAATTATCTCTTGAAACTCTAATTGTGTGACGTGGTTTCATAGTGGGAAAATGCCCCTCTTCGTTTCTCCTCCAAAATAGGAATCATATTTGCGTTTTATGTCATGGATATATGTCATCTTTATTTCTTCCTGCCTGTATTTTTGGAATTCAACAACCCTTAGTTCCTTGTGGTGGATCCATAAGCACAAATCTTTGAGCTAGAATTCTCTTACATAGGGGTTTGGTGACCATTTGTAGGGATGAGTTAGTACAATTTTGCATAGATAGAACTCACTCATATAGGTTCTATCATTCTCATTTCCCTACTAACATGTCTCTATAAATTCCTTTGGGGTATCCACTCATTAAGGAAGTTGGATAACTAATCTATTCAACTGAAATTTGTGTCACTATTACTTAAGAAAAAGAGTGCATACTTTAGTTGGAGGTCTACAACTCAACATATCCCTTGATAATTATACCATATTGAAGATGGATTCTTCCAAGATCTCAATATTTTCATTCTTGATAACCAATTCCTCTTTGGTTTTGGCTAGTTCAGTCTTCAAATTCTTATTTTCTGCTTCTAGTTGTTTTCTGTGGTCCATACTTTACATCTCCATGATATGGAATTTTTCTTGTGAGTTAGCCAATTACTCCTCAAGGTGAAATTGGTCAATACTTTCACCAATATTCTCCATATTGGTCTTAGTCTCTACCAAAATTTTCCTTAGCCTTGGCTTCCTCTAATTCACTCATGATATTTTCTGCTTTTGCCTCATTTTTCTTAGAGGATTCCAATCCTTTTATGTCTTGTACCTTTGTTAATTTTTTATTAGGACCTTCACTACAAGGAGAACAACTTGTAGTGGAGGTTTTTGCAGAGGTTTTTAGTGTTACAATATTCGGTGAAATTTTCTAAAACTCCTCCGCGACAACCTCTACTATTCCAAGCGAAGGTTTTAGTGGATGTTCCATATAACTAAAACTATTTGGGTGGGAAAAGGTTGTAGTGGAGGTTATTTTGTCGATGATTTTATTGGTAATAAACACACTAGTGTTCCCTTAATACAAAACATCGATGCATATAGATAAATTAAAAATCCCCGGTGCTTGTATATATAGTGCACACCAGATTTACCTTTTTGTTGTATGCAACATCGATGCTCTTATAATGTTTACGCACCGGTTCCACATTGTTTGTGTATGCCACAATGATGCTTCATAAGCCAGTTAATGTACTAGTGATTTTACATGTTATGCATGCCCCAATGATTATATAATTCGTGTGTCCCAGTGTGTATATTAATTTGTGCACCGAAGGGTAGTGAAATTTTGAATATTCAAGATGAGGTGTCGGTGCTCTTAATGCAACGATGCATATATTATATTAAATGCATTGGTGCATATATTTTATTAAAAGAACTGTTGTGTACATGATATTTAGAGCATATTATAAACATGCACATCGTAAAATATTGAAGCGATAAATATAATCACATGTTATATCATTTAAGCAACAATGTTTTTTCTCAATATTTTTCACTGGTACGTATAAATACTTAACACACACAAATTTATATATCATGGAATGCACCATTTAGTGAGTTCATAAGAATACAATGCACCAATATGCATATATTTTAATTAATTGTATTTTCTACAATTTTTCAATTAATCATCTCAAAATCAAATATTTTTTATAATAATATATTCTTTAATATTTTTGTTATTGTATTTTGATATCATGATTGCATTAATGTGTTATCCAATGGATTACACCCTTGTTATTTGTAACAATGTAAATCATCCACATATTAATTAATCAACAACGTAACATTTTACAACATTCGACAATGCAATAAAATAAGAAACCCATTTTATTATATATGAATAACCCATGGTCTTACAAAATGAGACAATGTAAAGGTCCACAATAATCATTATACAATCAATATGTAATTATCACACTTATTGGTAACATGTCCTCATGCAATTGGGAAAATATGTCAAGCACATTAAATAAAATCCCCGATTTTCACAGATAAATATTCCAAAACATACAACTTCCAGCAACAATCAATTATATTGATTGCCATTCATCACTTGAACTATTTTCATCACTCGAGCTACATACATACATGTTTATTATTGGAAAAAAATATTCACGCTTCTATTAAATGTTTGGTATAATGTTTGAACATATTAAATGCATTGTGTTACTGATATTATCGATGTAATGTTCAATATTTTTACAATCAAGATTCTGACGACGAGCGACCTGTCTAACATATACCATTGCACCCCACTATGATGTCAAGTTACGAGATTGCTACTAAACGAGCATAGCTCGAAGATGAAGCATATCGAGAATGGCTGAATCAACCACCTATTCAATTTTCACTACGTCCCGAGTCACTAATTCAAAACCTATACAATAACACTAGGTCTTCACATGTTGGGGATGAAAGCAATGACATGAAGATTGGTATGGATGATTTCTTAGGGTATACCCAATCCATGGAGGGAATGTTGTTACATGCATTCCAACAAGATGAACTAGGGTATGACACTAATGTCAACGCAGATACCTTCTTCGAAAGATTGAAATGTGCTTCCACTGCCCCTCTCTTTGGTCGACAAGGGTCAAGGTCTACCCAAATAGGGACAAGAATGTTACTGTACAACTTGAAAGTTATGTATGGTATGTCAGAGGCATGTTTCTTGGCACTTTTGAGGTAACTAACCATTAAGTCCCTTAATTTTTTAATGAATATTGTCACACAACGAAGGAAGAAAATGATTGATTTTATTCATGCTTAATGATAGTGTACATTTGTATTTCCAACTAATTGTAGGTTACTCAAAGATAAGGTACTTCCAAGTGATAATTTCTTTCCTAATAGCTGAGCAAAGGAAAAGAAAATGATGAAAATGTTGGGTGTTGAATACATATTATACTACACATGTACAAATGATTGTATTCTATATATAAATGAATATGTCGACAAAGAGATATGTCCAAAATGTGGGAGTGACAGGTACCATAAATACAAAAACTAGGGTAAGGCACATGGTCCTCCTCATAATATATTAAGACACATGCCTATAATTCCAAGGATTAAAAGGATATTTCATTGCAAACAATTCGTTGTGTTGCATTGGTGACATGCCTCACATAGAAGTGATCAAGGATTTATGTGAATCCAAGAAAATTCAATAGCCATGAAGCATATAGAGGATACACGACCCAATAAATTCAGGGATGAAGTGCAGAGCCTACGATTGAGCATATCCATGGATGGAGTTAACCCATATTCCCTCCAAAAAACCAACTATTTTGTTTGGCCACTGGTAGTGATCAATAACAATATCCCCCCATGATTTTCCATGAAGAAAGAACATCTTATGCTAGCTCTTATAGTCTTGGGTAGAAGACACGTGAAGATAATGTATGTTTACTTCCAACCACTAATCAATGAATTCAATAAATTATGGGAAGAGATACATGTACATGATGTATTGAGGACCATCCCAATGGAAAGGTCTTTTACATTGTACAAAATATGTGTGTACACCATGCACGATTATCTAGGACTAGGAATTTTCTTTGGTAATCATGTTGATTGATTTGTTTATATCTATAATGTTATTTGGCATACTTAATTTGGTGCAACTTTATTTTTGACACTAACTTTTTTTGTATACAATAACATCGTAGGTCTTATAACAAAAGGGTATCATGGATGTAAAAGTTGTGGACCTTCTATAAAATCTAGGTGGTCCAACCACTTACGAAATCCAATGTATGGTTGCTCGAGGGTATTCCTCCTAGAACACCACCCTTATAGAAGAGTTGCATATGCTTTTAGTGGTAAAGCAAAGAGAACCCAAAGACATGAAATAATAACACTGGAATATTGGATTATGGAATATGACACAAAGAAGGAGAAGGAAATTTCAAACTTGTTTGATTCAACTGGGGAACCTATGTTCGATGATCTTGATTTTTTTTACACATATGTTGAGAAAATATCCATTGGGATGAAAAGGAATTTGTATTTTATGAGCTTCCATATTGGAAGCATATTGCGATTGGACACTTACTATATCCCATGTATATATTAAAAAAAAAATCATCTTCTTTATGGATGGACATATCATCAAATAAAAGTGACACATTGGTTGTTAGGAGAGATATTATTGCTTCAAATACTAAAAAGAGACATTGGTGAAGAAAATGAACTAGAGGAGAGGTTGGTCCCTCTTGGTCTTTTAAAGAGAGTGATGTTCCATGGATTTTGAAGAAATATGATCTTCCTATGGTGAAGAATGTTATATTGGGTGGGAAGGATTTTTTTTTATATGGGTTGACTCTACGACATTGCTTCATTGTATAAGGGAATTTATTAGGGTTGAAATCACATGACCATATGAACCTTCTAAGGGTATGTATGTCAAATACATGAATCCTCTTCTATACAGTGGGTAAAAATATGCTATGCACTCACAGTTTTATGGAAATTAATAATGTGTGTGTCTATTTTTTAGTGTCGTTATCCTTTTCTCGTGCATGGTTGTGTGAAACATGAATTCCCCAAGGACCTGCGATGTACCATATCAAAATTATTTTCATTTGTATGTTAGATCACATCAAAGGAGATTCATATGAATATCATTTCCTGGTGGTGTTGAGAGATAGTTGAGATTGTTTCTATGTTTGAGAAGCAAATGGCCATGCATTTATGGACTTGAAAGTCCATATTTCAGTTCACCTACCTAATGATGTTGAATTAGCTGGGGTGCTCTCATGTCATTGGATGTTCTTCTTAGAGAGGTAAATGAAAAAATTGAAGGGGTTTGTTCGACAAAGGGAAAAACCAGAGGGTTTCTATGGAAGTGGGGTACATAATATATGGGTCATTATATTATGACAATGAGTACATCAAAAAAATTGATGACACACCATGGGAAGTTGTTTGGGATGACCAATGGGATGAGGAAAAAAGTAAAGGGGAGATACTCCAAATGAACAAGAAAAGGCGCTTGATTAAAGAGTAACTCACTTATATTTTTTCAAATTTGTATAGATCAACTATTTACATTGAAGTTGATAAAATATATTTGTTCTCATACTATTCATTTTGAATTCTTGTATACATAAACAATTTAGAAACCGATGCCATCAATAAATTCATTCTTTACAACATGGAGGAAAAACAACCATGGGTTGCATTGTATGAAGATAAACTAAGGAAATTTGACAGTGACAGGAAATCATTCATACAGTTGAATGGTATAAGCATGCCTTATCCTGATCATTTAAAATAAATATGCCAAAAATATGTCCTAACAGCTGGGTGGCTGACCAGATACAAGAGAAATATGCAATGTGTAGTCGTAACCCACGTGGAGAAGATATGGATGCACTAAACATAGAGATCGAGTGCAACAAATTCGTAAGAACTTCTCCGAGTACCACATTCAATTTATAATATTGCACATTTGAATGTAATATGTATTCTATTTTTATTAATGCTTGGGTTATTAGACATATGACACCGTCCTTTGTTCACATTTTTATAGGTGCATTTGTTCCCATCTATGTAAGAATATGGACATCATTTTCAGACTGGGTATGCTGATAATGGACACATCACATAAGATTGTGGAGTCAAGGTTGAGTTCGATCAATCTAGCTGTGCTAGCCACCATGATTAAAACCTAATAAAGGGGAAGTTAGGTTACATTGGAAAGATACGAGAGATCACGCAAGTCGACTTCTCATCTTTTCAATGTGTTATTTTTTGTTGCAAGTGGTGAGATACCTTCGACCAGAGAAATGTAAAGAAAGATCGTGATAATGGGATAATGTGTATTAAATCTAAAAAAATGTGGGTTGAAACTAAGGAGCCTTATGTTTTCCCAAAACATTGCAACTAAGTGTTTTTTTTACTCAAATATGTTGGATGGAGATTGGTGGTTCGTACTGAGACATGATTTGGGATCTCTATATCTTTTTAAGAACAACAATGTTATAATGCCAAGCAAGGAAGATAATCAGGGTGATGGCAACAAAGACTAATATGTAAATGTTTTGTTTCAACATTTATATTATGGATGTGTCGTTTTATTGTGGGTATCTATAATGGCCAATTATGTTTTTCTTCTTCTTCATTTTATAATGTTGGATATGAAAAGTTAACAACCATTTACAAGAACCATATTGAAAATAAATTAAATAGTACAAGCATAAGATGCGGTTTTGATATATTTTTGCTGTCATGTTTATTGTTTATTATAGCAAATTTATGTTGTATTGTATTAACATACGTTTATGATATCCTTTGAATTACTAATCATTAATTGAGATATCGCAAAGTTGGTGACATATTCGTATAATACAATAGTAAAGGTTTATTTTAAAGTATATTTTATTTGAAAAAAATGATTAGGAGATTAGCATGCAGAGTTAGAGAGATAGGGGAGAGAAGTAAAGAGAGCTTGGATATAAATTGTTACAATGGAAGCCAAATATTGAAAACAAAGATTGAAATTCATTATTATTAATGAATTCATTTTCATATTTAATAATTTAGATTTAATTAATTATAATTTTTTAATAATAAAAATTATTAAATATAACTATTATAAATTTAATGAACAACTATTATAACTTTATCATTAAAATAGATGAAAAATAACATTTCATATAAATAATTATTCAAATTAATTTTTTCATGCATTAACCAAATCCAATATTTGCATACATTTTAATACAAAATCAATGAAATACATTACTTAGCATACTTTTTTAATAGAAGATTCAACTAATACTTATATATTTTTTTAATAGAAGATTCATAGTGTTATTAATAGAGTAAAAAATTGTGAAACTATTTCATTAAAAGTGTATAGATCAAAATTTATTATTATTCTTTATATTTAATATTTTAAATTTAATTATATAAATTTAGTATATTATAAAAGTTGGATAATATAAATTAATAAAATCTTTGGAAAATTAAAATATAATAATTATGATTTTAGTAAACAATTATATGATAACTTTGTCTCGTAATCTTTGAATAATAAAAATTAAAAAATAACATTATTGTTACATCATCATTATTATGATTAGTGGATAATTATATTATAATGTTATTATTACAATATATGTAAAAGCCATAATTATTCAAATCACAATCATTTCGCTCATCATACTTAGGTATTTTAGTTTCTAAATACGTTTAATCAACATATTGTATCTTGCTAGACACCAAGCAATTTACCTGGAAGAAGAGTTAAACATTATATGACATTAATGATTATAATATTTTGTAATCACAATCCAAATTAAACGATTTCATAAGACTAAAGTAAAACATTATATGGAAACTGTAAATATAAATGAGTGATACATTTCAAATTTAATTTAAAAATAGAGAAATCATTAATAAATTTAATCATTAGCATACCCATAATACATTTTATAAATCAAACAACAACAACCACAACTTTATATGAAAAACATAATATACATGAGCGATATACATACCAATATAAATGTCAAACATACATCTCAACAAAATCTGCAATAAACATGTTGTATATACATATTAAGTCAAATATAAAACAATCAACACACATGTAAATTAGTAACACTACTAACTAGGTCCACCACCAGAGCCAGATGCATCAATGTCTCTGCCACCAGAGGTAGAGGGTCTATCAATACCTATTTTAGAAATAAATGTCGACAAAAGTACACTATCACATGTCTCTCTATCAAGATCAATCTGTGCAATAGTACTCGATGTGAACATAATGTCCAAAGAATCAAAAGATTGTGACACATGTGGAGGAGGAGGAGGATCGATGGATGATGATACATTTGGAGGAGAAGGACAAGGAAAGGTGGATGGTGACACAAGTGGAGGAGGAGGAGGAGGAGAATTAGTGGATGGTGATGCATGTGGAGGAGAAGTAGGAGGATAGGTGGATGGTACAGACAGATGTGGAGTGGGAGGAGGAGGATAATCGTATGTAGATGGAGTAGACACACGTTGAGGGGGAGGAGGAGGAGGAGGAGGAGGAGGAGGAGGACCATGTGGTGGAGTAGAGGATGTGGATGGGTCCAATGATGAGAAAAATGGAGTAGAATCATGAGCATGATCCCTCAACCTCTCAATGAGGTTGAAGGTATCAAAAATATGACGTGTCAACAATGTCATGCCATAAGGAAGAGTCATCCATATTGTAGAGAGATATTGTACCTATAATATGTCTTTAATCTATGAAGGTACGACTCTGTGACTAATCATGACACCACATAGGGGATCCACCACCTTTATCTAGACTCTTTGATCTGACCTGTATGGCATGCATGATCTATGTATTGTAGGTTGGTCTTATGCCTCCTCCATCTCCTCATCCTATTGGGGAGGATCATCCCCAACATATGTGCCAATATTTGAAAAACAATAGATAATAATAATAAGACAACTGAAACAAAATGTTACAATAAATTAAATGTGCATTAAATAAGACATAAAAATATGCAACTAGATTTATCAAAACATAATGATAATATTACGTCTCTGATCTAGTGGCTCAACTGCCATAAATATTATGTTTGAACATCCTCTCCAATCCATCCCTGCATATGTGTACTGTACAATATCGAGGACATGATTTTCTTCTCTAGCCAAAAAATCACATACATCCCTACATATCAGATTTCACGACAACTCCAAATGGCCCTTCTTGAGAAACAACCGCCCCCACATGCGCATACGTACATCAAACATATGCCTAGTAGGACAGAAGGGTACTCCTGGTCAAGTGGCATGAACCCTCTAAAAAAATAATGTAAACAACTGTGGCACAAATGGGAAGAATATCCTCCCATTTAAAATGGTGTAACAACGATCCAATGCAAGACACAACTAGATCAAAAAAATTATGCGACCACCTAATCAATTGGGGCCTTTGCACTAAAATATCTACATAATACATCAAAGAGAAACTAATGTTCTTCCCATTAGAGCTAGAGTGTGATAGTGTCGAGATAATATAACACATAAACCTAACATCCTCTCTATGAAATGAACTCATCTGCATCTGACCACCAAGAAATTGGAATCCTGAAGGAGAAAGAACATCCAAATCGACACATCTCTACACATATGCTAGTTGAGTCTCTCCAGCAACATCAAGCAGAAGATCAAAGAACTAGGGCCAATCCTCCCCCATACTAGACAACCCAGTGATGAAATAAACATCCTCCCCCATGGGTTGAAACCATATATCGAGACTGACCCTAAATGCTTGTCAACCATGATCCCAACAATGAATCAATTGTTGTAAAAATTAAGAGTTCCCCCTAAGGGATGTACCCTCCTTATAAAACTTGAGGAGGCCAACATCCATCAAAAGGGAATGCATTACAGTGAAATAGAGCGATCAAGCAACTCCCTCTCCCTCTCCCTCTCTCTAGCCTCCCACTCACATACAAATGTGTACATTTCGACCTACTGCTACTGTTGCTCCTCCTCCTCTTGTCATCATCATATTTGATTTACATACAAATATTTTAGGCACATATATATAGATAAAATGAATTAAAATTATAAAATAGACACATCTATAATAACTTGTATTAAAAAAAAACTAAAATTAATTTTTGTTTGCAAGAAAATGTAGAAAAATAATCGGTGCACCTAAAACAATAACTATGCACCACAAATAGTGCTCTATATCAGACAAACAATGCCACCATGCGATGTGTCACACACCCACCACGTGGCTAGAAAATTTTCGTCTTTTCCTTCTCTTCTCCGAGGAACAGAATCCTTGAATTCCTATGGGGCTTGTTGCAGACCCTACCATCCCTTATCCGTACCTATATGATCATTGGCGATGACCACAAGCCTTACCGGAGAGGTGCTCCTGGCTTTCACGATTCGGGAAATCACGAAGCCTTCATTCTTGGTTCCCTGACTTCGGAGGTGACGAAACCCGAAGGGAACCAACAATTTGTCACAATTAATAACGCCTCGGATTGAATCCTAGAACTCCACTTTTCGGGGTTTCGCATATAAGGTTTTCGCGGTATAAGGGGGCGAGGGACTCCTACCCTTCGGTTTCCCAGGTACCGAAACACCAAAGACCCTATATCCGCCAAACTCATTTTGGGGTTTCATCCATCGAAAATATCGTTTCTACGAACACGAGGAAAATTGACCTTTGGAGATCCCGGGTATCGAAACGTCGAAACACCAAAACCATGTGTGCTAATCCATTTCGGGATTTCGCGATATGCGAGGACAAGAGGGTTTCACACTTGGTTTTCCTAGGAGCCGAAACTCCGAAACATCATAACCTGTCCACGCTCTATCATTTCGGGATTTCGGGCTACGCGAAGACAGGAGGTCTCGCATCTGTGTTTCTCGGGTGACGAAACTCCGAAACATCCAAACTCTAGATACACTATGCCATTTCAGGGTTTCACAAGTCGGGATTTCGGGACTGGCGAGTACAAGATACTTGCCTCTAGATATCCCGGGTGTCGAAACACCGAAACAATAAGTTCTAGTCACGCTTATACCTTTTCGGGGTTTCATACTTCGGGGTTTCGCATCTGGCGAGTACAAGGGATCTTACCCTTAGTTATCCTGGGTTTCGAAACACCGAAACACCATAACTCATCCACGCTATTGTCATTTCAGGGTCTCATCCATCGGGATTTCGTGATATGTGAGAATAGGAGGTCTCACACCTGGGTTTCTCAAGAGACGAAACTCCGAAACATTGAACTCTAAATACACTATACTACTTCGGGATTTCGCAAGTCGGGATTTCGGGACTTGCGAGTGAAAGGGAACTCGCCCTTTGGTATTCCGGGTACTGAAACATCGAAACGCCAAATCTATATGCACTAAGCCACTTCGGGAATTCACAAACTGGGTTTTCAGGATATGCGACGACATGAGGTCTCGCACCTGGGTTTCCCGGGAGCCAAAACTCTGAAATACCAAACTCCAAACATGCTCCACTATTTCGAGGTTTCCTCCATTGGTATTTCGCGGGTTGGATTTTCGAGACTGGCGAATACATGGGCCCCGTACTTAGGTATCCCGGGTGTCGAAATTTCTAAATATAATAACTTCTCCACACTCTATCTTTTCGGGATTTCGCAAGTCAGGATTTTGGGACATGCGAGTACAAGGGACCTCGCCCTTGGGTATTCTAGGTACCGAAACACTGAAATATCGAAGTCTAAAAGGACCATTCTCTCTCGTGCACGGTTTTAAGACTTACGCCATAAGAATCCTTCAGTATATTCTTGGATAAACTTTCAAAAGGGTGTCCCTGTGGGGAGATCTATACAGGGCATTACTTCAGACAAATAAGGGAATAAATTTCCCGAGAACGGACTTGAAAACTGAATCCGTTCAAAATATATATAATCCATAGGTGGTCTTTCCAATATAAGCATACAACAACCATTTCTGATCAAAACACCATACAGACAATCTTATACTGAAACCATTCATGATTGCACAAACCATGAGCATACATGTCAAAATATTAATTTCAAGATACGAGATATAACACTTATCAAAAAAACACCAGGTTTGATGCAACTGCTGAGAGGGGTGCTCGTTTCCACCCAACTGTAGGCTCAATGATTTCGAATGGATTTACCACTAGCCACCCCCGAGCTTAGACCATGATGCTGTGAGACTGAGTCTCTATTCGTCAGAAGTCGAGAATGAAGGTTACTCTCCTTCTTCTCTGCTTATCAATCACTCTGTATATTTTTCTAGAGTCCTTCCAGTTTCTCCCCTCTTGTGATCTCTATCGCGACTTCCCCCTTCCACACCTCTTTACTTCCTTTTCTTTTCTGGTGAGGTTGCGTGTGGCACGAACTTCCCCGCGGTGGTCAGGTATGAGGCTTCCACAGATGGGAGGTTCACCCCCATCCCTCATTAACTCATGAGGAGCCTCTTCACCTACAAAAATGGCGAGTAATTCATTTCGGGGCCGGCGAGCCGCTCTTGATCTTTGGGCCAGTGAAGACCAAATACGGTATTGGTTTCGGTGGAAGTTAATGCCACCATTCTAGGTGCATTCCACCATCTTTCATCAGCCAGCATGGTCTCTTTTCACCACATTCCCCTCTCAAAAGTCCTGCAACATATATTCATAACATTATTTACATTCGTCGACCTTTTATACTAAGGTCCATTCAAAATCACACACTCACATCTTTGAGTCTTCCATATCTCTTGGCCAGTATAGTTATTTTTACAGACTGGGGGAAACAGGGTGTTACAATTCCCTCCCCCTTAAAGGAACATCGCCCTCGATGTTCTATCTATCAATATGACATGTATGTACAGAGGTAAGCAAAATCGGGTATGCCTGTTTCATGGCATCCTCCATTTCCCATGTAGCCTCATCTGGGCCAAAATGTCTCCACTGCACCTTGACCTGTGCAATGGTTCAGTTCCAGAGCAGGGTTTCCTTTCTGTCCAATATGCATTGAGGTTCTGGTAGGAATTCTCCCTCCGGTTCCACTTGGATCACAGACCAGTCAATTATATGATTGGAATCATGTACATATTTCTTCAATAATGAAACATGGAAAAAATTATGGAGGAAGTGCTAGCCTATAAGATATAGGTCCCACTCTATCTAGAACCTCAAAGGGTCCACAATACCGAGGTGCCAACTTGGCACAAGCTCCCATTTTCAGGGAACTCTTCCTGGGCCTAACTTTGAGATATACATGGTCTCCCACCTTGAACTCTCTTGGAGTTCTCTTTTGGTCGACGTAACTTTTCTGTCAATTCTGAGCGACCTTCAGGTTTTGTTTTATCTGAGTCACTTGCTGTTCCACTTCTTTCAACATGTCGGGTCCAAAAGAAATTATGTTTACGGGATTACTCCAACTGACTGGAGTATTGAACGACCTACCATAGAGGACTTCGAAGGGACTCATCTTTAAGGATTCTTGTTAGTTGTTGTTGTAGGCGAATTCCACCAGTGGAAGGTAATCTTCTCACTTCTTGGGTTGATGCATTACATGCATTCTTAGCATGTCTTCTAGTATTTGGTTCACTCTTTCCATCTGTCCATCGGTTTAAGGGTGATAAGCTGTGCTAAATAGTAACTTGGTCTCCAAACCAGCCATCAGTGATTTCCAAAAGTTGGAAGTAAATTTCGTGTCTCTGTCAGACACGATCTCTTTCGGCATACCATACAGTTTAAATATCACCTTCATGAATACGTTGGCGATGTCTATTGCCTTACAAGTTGACTTGACGGGGATAAAATGAGTGGACTTGCTCAATTTATCCACCACTACCATGATGGCGTCATTCTGTTTTGTCAAGGTTGGTAATCCAGTAATGAAATCCATGGATATGGTTTCCCATTTCCATTCCGGGATTGGTAGAGGTTGTAATAATCCTGTTGGGTGTCGGTGTTCTGCTTTTACCTGTTGGAATTCTAGGCATTTTGCTAGGTACTCAGCTATGTATTTCTTCAATCCAGGCCAACATTATTGTTTCCTGGTGGCCGTGGTCATCTTCTAGTATCCTGGATGGCCAGTATAAGGTCTTTTGTGCAGTTCATCCATTATGAACCTCTTCAAGTCGTCACAATCTGGAATATACAATCTGTTTCTGTAAGTGAGAAGACCTCCTTCCATCATCTGGTAGCCTCCATACTTTATCCACATGGGTTCTTGCTGTAGGTACAAGGTCACGGTCTGGAAGAATGTGTCTATCTCTTGTGCGTTTCTGACTCTTTCCTTGACATTCGTCTCGCAGGTGCTCACCGCGGCCAGGTGAATTGTTTTCATGCTTCCGCTAAGGGCATCAACCACCCTATTTTCCTTTCCCTTAATATGTTTGATTTCAAAATCAAACTCGCTGAGGAGGGCCATCCACCTAGCTTGTCTAGCATTGAGCTTTGGTTTCTCAAACAGATATCGCAGTCCACAGTGGTTTGTCATAAGTACAAATTTTCTTCCTAGGAGGTAATGCCTCCACATTTTCAAGGCGTGCACTATGGCAGTTAGCTCTAGATCATGGGTCACATAGTTGACTTCATGCTCATTCAATTTTTGGGATTCATAGCAGACCACAGTTCCTCCTTGCATAAGGACCCCTCTGAGCCCTTCCTTACATGCATCTATGCACACGAGGAAGTCATCTTCGGGATCGACGATCTTCAACACGGGTGCGTGGGTCAGTAGATGTTTCAGGGTTTGAAATCTTTCTTCACATTTTTGTGTCCATGTGAATTTTGTCCCCTTTTTCTGGAGGGCAGTGATTGGACAACCAATCTTGGAGAATCCTTTTATAAATCTCCTATAGTATCCTGCTAATCCCATAAAGGATCTAATATCCGAAACGTCCTTTGGGGTAGGCCATTCCATGATAGACGTCATTTTGTCAGGGTCTACTGCTACTCCTTCTTCAGATAGGACATGGCCTAAGTAATGTATTTGCTTCTGGAAGAATTCACATTTTCTGAATTTGGCATAGAGATGATGTTCTCTTAGCACTTGCAACACAAGCCTAAGATGCTCTTCATGCTCTTCTCCATTCTTGGAGTAAATTAATATATCGTCAATAAAAACCAACAAAAAATTGTCTAGGAATTTGCTGAGTACATTGTTCATCAAGCACATGAAAGTGGCAGGGGAATTGGTTAACCCAAATGGCACTACCACAAACTCATAGTGACCATACCTCGTCCGGAAGGCAGTTTTATGGATGTCTTCACCCTTGATTCGGACTTGATGGTATACCGATCTCAAGTCAATCTTTGAGAAAATAGACGCACCCCCCAATTGATCGAACATGTCATCGATCCTGGGCAAGGGGTACTTGTTCTTTATGGTTACCTTATTTAGTTGTTTATGATATACACACAGTCTAAGGGTACCATCCTACTTTTTCACAAATAGGACTCAGTCTAAGGGTACCGTCCTACTTTTTCACAAATAGGACTGGTCCTCCCCATGGAGACACGCTAGGCCGGATATAGCCCTTATCCATCATTTCTCTCAATTTCAATTTGAGTTCAACTAGTTCAGGTGTGCTCATCCGGTAGGGTGTCCTAGAAACTGAAACTGCTCTTGGTGCAACTTCTATCGAGAAGTCAATGTCCCTTCTCGGAGGTAGACCTGGTACCTCTTCCGGAAATACATCTCTGTATTCTCTCAGGGTAGGGTGGTCTTCGAGGATTGGTTTGTCGCCTTCAATTGTTTTCAATACCTGTATTTCATATAGGGGACATCCTTTTCGATAATACCTTCTCATTTGTAGAGTTGATATTTGTCTCACCGAGACAAGTTTTCGGATCCCTTGAAGGGTTATCCTTTTTCCTTATTTACTTATAGATTCTAAGGTTTTATGGTAACAATCTAATCTGGCTTTATGGGTGGATAGCCAGTCCATACCAATCAACATATCATATGATCCCAGGGGTAATATGTTAAGGGTTGCTTGGGTGGGGAATGCACCCAACATTAAATGCCAGGCTGGCATGACCTCTGCTGCCCTTCTTTTGGTGCCAGTGGCTAACTGTACCAACCATGGCTTGGTAGGTTTATGTGGTTGTAGTTTACACTTATCAACAGTCTTAGAGTCTATATAACTCAAGTCTGAACCACGGTCAATCAAAATAGACACTAGATGGTTGGAAATCATACCTTCTATTTCCACCACTCCCAGCCACATCATTGACGGTGGTGGCTTCCTGGATGCTGTAAATTCTTCGACTATTTTGTTGTCAGTGTGGGCAGTCTCTCAGTATATGTTCTTCTCCGCAACCCCAACATTTCAAAGGTTCTCTCTTTGGGTTATTAGCCTTCACTGGTACATATCCAGAGGTTTTATTTCTGCCCAAGGAGGGAAATTTTTGCTGGTGTACGCTCTGGGTTGGGAAGCTCATCCTTGAGCTCTTCTTATAGTCCTTAAATCTTGGGGATTTAATCCCCTTTCTCTGAAATCCCTAACTATTCTTTGGTTTTTAGCCTTCGCGAGGTTCTGTTCAATGTCCAAACTGTTTATGACAATATCTTGCCTTTCGGATAGTGCCTTCTAGGGTCTTTGGCTCATCAAATTCAATTATGTTCCGATAGTCCTTAGGGAGTCCGCTGATGAAACATTTCACCTTTTCCTTTTCTTCTTTTATATAAGGTACATACCTCAGCAACTTGAGGAATCTGCTGACATATTCCTTTATAGTGAGTTGCCCTAGTTTGAGTTCATAGAATTCTTTAGTCTTTTCGTCGAAATATTTTTCCGACAGATACTTCTTCCAGAAGTATTTCTCAAACCGTTCCCAAGACAGGTCCTCTTCACGAACCCCTTTCACATTCTTAAGGTCTTACCACCAAATGGAATCCTTTCCATTCAAGTTGAAGGTGGTCACTCAGGCCTTCAAATTTTCTGAGAAGTCATGGACTCTGAAATACTTCTTTAGTCCAAGAAGTCAGGCCTCTGCTTCCTATCCCTTCTTTATTTCACCGTCAAAGGAGGGTGGTTTGGCCTTCCTGAATTCTTCGAATTTATGACCCTTGGAAAGCTTTCGCTTCTTCTATCGTCTTCAAGAATAAGATCTAGTTCTGCTGCTAGAAGAGCCCTCCGAACCACCAGCTTCCTTCCCAAAGGAATCGTCCGCCGCTTGTCCTTTACCTCTGGGATAGACCTTTTTCGAGGTGCTCCTCTCAGTGTGGCCGCTGATATGACCATGTTTTTGTATTTCAGGTTCATGCTGCATTTTTCTTTGTAGGTCAGATAAGCTCTATAGTAAAACTACGTTAATTTCTGTTTGCTTCTCTTGTTCTTTCATCATCCTCTCATTGTCAGCCTTGCATCTTTGTAATTCAACCATGAAGCTCCTCACAGTCTCGGCTAGATTTGGAGGGGTCCCTACTACCCTCCTTTCGTCAAACTCTTTGTCTCTATTGTGGGAGCCTTCCCCCACCTCTTGGTGAGTCACCATTCTCTACATCTGCAATTTCCCGCGGTTGATCTTCTGCTTTGTGTGAAAAAGAAAAACGCTGGTTGTTAGTAAATGTTTATATTCATTTATAACCAGCACATAATTCATATTTTTCACATGCACATGTACAATAGGAGTTTTCATTCTTAACCTTGACTTGTGATTAAGGGTGTTAATATAGAGGGTTACTCTTTTTTGGAGTACTCCGAATGGAGTCTCTGCGCAACTCGTTCGTGAGCCCAAGCAGGCCAAGTCTTGTAACCATGCGCTGATACCAATTTGTCACACACCCACCACAGGGCTAGAAAATTTCTGACTTTTCCTTCTCTTCTCCGGGGAACAGAATCCCCAAATTCCTATGGGGCTTGTTGCAGACCCTACCATCGCTTATCCGTACCTATATGATCATTGGCAATGACCACAGGCCTTACCAGAGGGGTGCTCCCGACTTTCGTGATTCGGGAAATCGCGAAGCATTCATTCTCGGTTCCCTAACTTCCGAGGTGCCGAAACCTGAAGGGAACCAATAGTTCGTCACAATTAATAACGCCTCGGATTGAAGCCTGACACTCCACTTTTAGGGGTTTTTCATACTAGGTTTTCACGATATAAGAGGGCGAGGGACTCCTACCCTTCGGTTTCCCGGGTATCAAAACACCGAAGACCCTATATCCACCAAACTCATTTCGGGGTTTCATCCATCGGAAATTTTGTGTCTAGCGAACACGAGGAAAACTAACCTTTGGAGATCCCGGGTACCAAAACGCCCAAAACACCAAAACCATGTGTGCTAATCCATTTCGGGATTTCGCCTATCAGGATTTCACGATATGCGAGGACAAGAGGGTTTCTTACCTGGTTTTCCCGGGAGCCGAAACTCTGAAACATCATAACCTGTCCATGCTCTATCATTTCAGGATTTCGTAAGTCGGGATTTTAGGCTACACGAAGACAGGAGGTCTCGCATCTGGGTTTCCCGCGTGCCGAAAATCCGAAACATCCAAACTCTAGATACACTATGCCATTTCAGGGTTTCACAAGTCGGGATTTTGGGATTGGCGAGTACAAGAGACTTGTCTCTAGATATCCTGGGTGCAGAAACACCGAAACAATAAGTTCTAGTCACGCTTATACCTTTTCGGGGTTTCATACTTCGGGGTTTCACGTCTGGCGAGTACAAGGGATCTTACCCTTAGGTCTCCCGGGTGCCGAAACCCTGAAACACCATAACTCATCCACGCTATTGTCATTTCAGGGTCTCATCCATCGGGATTTTGCGATATACGAGAACAGGAGGTCTCGCACCTGGGTTTCCCGGGAGGCGAAACTCCGAAACATCGAACTCTAAATACACTATACTACTTCGGGATTTTGCAAGTCAGGATTTCGGGACTTGCGAGTGCAAGGGAACTCGCCCTTGGGTATTCTGGGTACCGAAACACCGAAATGCCAAATCTATACGCGCTAAGCCACTTCGAGAATTCGCAAACCGGGTTTTCGAGATATGCGACGATAGGAGGTCTCGCACCTGGGTTTCCCGGGAGCCGAAACTCTGAAATACCAAACTCCAAACGTGCTCCACTATTTCGGGGTTTCCTCCATCGGGATTTCGCGGGTCAGGTTTTCGAGACAGGCGAATACATGGGGCCCGCACTTAGGTACCCTGGGTGCCGAAATTCTGAAATATAGTAACTTCTCCACACTCTAACATTTCAGGATTTCGCAAGTCGGGATTTCGGGACTTGCGAGTACAAGGGAACTCGCCCTTGGGTATTCCGGGTACCGAAACAACGAAATATCGAAGTCTAAAAGGACCATTCTCTCTCTTGCAGAATTTTAAGACTTACACCATAAAAATCCTTTCACAGATCCTTGGATAAAATTTCAAAAGAGTGTCCTTGTGCGGATATCTATCCAGGGCATTACTTGAGACAAATAAGGGAATAAATTTCCCGAGAATGGACTTGAAAACTAAATCCGTTCAAAATATATATAAGCCATAGGTGGTCTTTCCAATATAAGCATACAACAACCATTTCTGATCAAAACACCATACAGACAGTCTTATACTGAAACCATTCATGATTGCACAAACCATGAGCATACATGTCAAAATATTAATTTCAAGATACGAGATATAACACTTATCAGAAAAACACCAGGTTTGATGCAACTACTGAGAGGGATGCTCGTTTCCACCCAACTGTAGGCTCAACGATTCTGAATGGATTTACCACTAGCCACCCCCGATCTTAGACCACGATGCTATGAGACTGAGTCTCTGTTTGTCAGAATTTGAGAATGAAGGTTACTCTCCTTCTTCTCTTCTTATCAATCACTCTATATATTTTTCCAGAGTCCTTCCGGTTTCTCCCCTCTTGCGATCTCTGTTGCGACTGCCCCCTTCCACACCTCTTTCCTACCTTTTATTTTCCGGCGAGGTTGCGTGTGGCATGAACTTCCCCACAGTGGTCAGGTTTGAGGCTTCCATGGATGGGTGGTTCACCCCCATCCCTCATTAACTCATGAGGAGCCTCTTCACCTACCAACATGGCGAGTAATTCATTTCGAGGTCAGCGAGCCACTCTTGATCTTCGGGCCAGTGAAGACCAAATATGGTATTGGTTTCAGTGGAAGTTAACACCACCATTCCAGGTGCCTTCCACCACCTTTCATCAACCATCGTGGTCTCTTTTCAACACATTCCCCTCTCAATAGTCCTGCAAAATATATTCATAACATTATTTACATTCGTCGATCTTTTATACTAAGGTCCATTCAAAATCACACATTCACATCTTTGAGTCTGCCATAGCTCTTGGCCAGTATAGTTATTTTTACAGACTGGGGGAAACGGGTTGTTACACAATGCTATTACTGTCATGCATTGGTTCATCATGTTTCTTGTCACACCACCACATATATTACCAGTGCATCCCATAAGATGCACCACGCTGTTAAATTGTGAAATATTTGGCCCAATGCCATGCTATTTATAGCACCCGTGTGTTTGTTGTACCTAAATGCACCGCTAGGTTAATTTTTTTTATTGCAAATTAAGTGGCGTGGTGTGTTAGTATGAATGCACCGGTTCTATCGTGTTATTAAAGAAAAAAAAAATTGTTTTGCGGTGCATAGGATTATGTAGAGCATTGATAACTGGGCATCCAATGAGACACCTTGACATGCCAAGTTGTTCAATATTTTTTCTAGTGTGGTTCTCTTAACAACACTAGTGCAGTTGGTTAACAAGGAAGCACTGCTACGCTAAAATTTATGGTGCACAAACTTACTGGTGCACTTTGTTAAATTGAAAGATCTAGTGCACAAGTTATACTAGACCACTGGAAAGTTGTTTAGTGGTGCAGTGTCTTTCATAACGCACCAGAGACATGTCCTCACAAAGGATGCACCGCTATGTTTTATTTTTAAAACTTATCATGGTGCTTTTTCTTTAACTACATTGGTGCATACTATTAGGGCTTATGCATTAATTATCCTCGTTTATTATCACACCACCATGTGTTTTAAAGGTGCATCCCATAACATGAAATGTGCTGATACATTGTGAAATATTTGGTTCGGTGACATGCTATTTACAATATCGATGTATTTGTTGGACCTATGGGAACTGCTAGGTTAAATTTTTGTATTGCAACCCACGTGGCATGATGTGTAACTATGAATGCATTGATGCTACTGTGTTATTGGAGCACCAATGTTTTGTTTAGTGGTGCATTGTGAATAATATAAAATCAGTAACAAGGCATCTGATGAGACACCCCCTATGACAAGACGATCAATTTATGTCCCAATACGGGTCTGTTAATAACATCAGTGCATTTGGTTAAAATGGTTGCACCACTAGATTAAATTTTATGGATCATAAACATAGTGATGTGCTTAATTAAATGGAATTCACTGGTGCTCCAATGTTCCAAGATAATCGATATGTTTTTTAGTGGACGTTGTCCTTTATAATTCTCTGGGTGCGGGGCGTCACAAAAGACACATCGGTTGAGGGGCATCACAAAAGACGCACCGCTTTGGTTTTCAAGTGCTCTTCCTTGAATGAAAATGGTGCATACATTTATATTAAATGCACCAATGACAATGCTTACTGAGAATTTTTACATGGCATACTGCTTCAGGGCGATCCAAAGCATTCAAGTGCATCACGTGGAATTGGAAACAAAATTGCAAAAATGGCCAAATTTCAAGCTAAATTCAAATTTTAATCGGATGAAAATGAAGATAAGAAGGTAATAAAAAATCTACCCGGTTTCTTATTTCCTAAGGAGGGATGGTTCCATCATTGAGAGAAAATGAAAATTTGTGGCAATTCCAAAATTTGGAAATGTGTGAAATTTACCAGTGCATCTTTGCAATTCATTGTAGAGCAGAGGAAATAGGGTGCCTTTGGAAAGAAAGTGAGCACTGGTGCTTTCTTGAGATTTTGGAAGAACGAGATGAAGTGTAACAATAAAAATTGATTTAGTAATTTCTTTGTTTACCTTACCGTGGTGTGCCTGATGACAAGGATACACACCAGGTCGTAAGATTCAACGACACCAATGCGCTTTGATCGATGCTTGTTAACTTTATTATAACTTACGACAATGATTTTTAACATTTAAGCACTAGGGTGTTATTTTTTTATGTTTTCACCGATGTGTATTTACCTTACATGCACACCGGTAAAAAACCTTCCATAAAAACATCTAGTCGCCCACCTCCACTAACAACCTCTACTGTAAACAAAGAAGGGAATTTTTTGGGGGATGTTCCATAAAAATCTCTTCTAGAAGGTGTTCTCCTTGTAGTGTTGGGTCCTATTTTGAATTTACAAATTAGTAGAGAGGGGGTTAATTACCAACCTCTTGGCTATTTGTGACCTTGTCCTAGCTCTTCTTGTGGCGGCTTTCTCTCCCTTCTTTGTGGAGTAAATTTTATTCTTGATTTTTAAGAGGCTATTATTAGGGGTCCCCATTTTGATCAGGGTGGGAAATACGTCTCGATATTCCTCTTCTACATGTATTATCTTCTACGTTTTCTTCCTCCTAGAGGTCTTTTATTTGCTAGTTTTCTTCTTCCTTCGAAATTCACTTTTAGGACTGGGTTCTTTGGCTAAATCGTGTAGATCTATGAAGTCTTCCTTACTTATGGTGATAAATTATTCCCATGAGAATATTCTAGGTTGCCTTATTAATGCATCACATACTATTATATCTATTATCCCATGGTGGGATAATTCTTCTTCTTTTCCCTATTTTACCTTAGCACTCATTTTTATCAAACACTGTAGCAATAAATATTATATACCAAGGTTTTCCTTAGGTCTATGATGAAACACGTTTCTCAATTGGTGATGAAATACAAAATGGTAGGAATAAACCATGCTTTGTATACCTTCACATTTGATGTATTTTCAAAGATGGTAAGCCATCTCATCCCATGGATAAGGTAGACTGTCTCACTTTACTCCGTTCTTGTTCTCTTTCACTTCTTCATAACTAAGGAGCAACAACTTCTTGGCATCTGTGGTTGGTTGTTTATCCTCCTTATCCTAGGGTAATCATATTGGTAACCCTGATGCTATGATGATCACAGGTTCATCAAATTGGATTTCCAATCCTTTTATTTGGGTGATGTATTCCTGGTTTCTAATGTGGTGGAAGTTCAGGGAAATATGCATGGCTATATTGTCATTGTACCTTGCAATTTGTTGAATTATTCCAACCTATTTGACTGTTGGAATATATCTACCACCTCATGGTTGTTGTAGAGTCTTAAGGTTTCTATGGGTTCCCTTCTATTGAACCCACCTCCCATATTATAATATGTTTTTGTGAGTTTTTGTGTTAGATATATGTGTCATTAATTTTTTGAGAAACCCTTGCTAAATTCTAAATCTTGCAATGGAAAATAACTTTAGTGCAAAAATTCAACTTTCAAAACTCAACTTGATGAGAACTTGCCTCTTAAAATGGTATACCCTACAACTCTGTAACCCTACAACCATGGCCAACAATATTTGGTAGAGAGCTTCAACCTTTAGCATATCATTCCTCTCATTCAAGTATCACTTCAATGCTCTCTTATCATTGCTTTAATTTAGAAGTAACAATGAACTTATGTCACCTTTTTCTCTCAATCACAAGATTATACTTCTTTGTTTGTTTTAGTTTGGGTGCCTTCTCTCTTGATAATTCAAATGAATGGCACAACTTGAAACATGAGTTCTTTTTCTGATTGACGTGATCTTTACCTACTTGGAATTGATTTCCTTTTCATTTTTTAGATGTCCAACACTTACAACACAATTGTTGAACTCCTTAACTTGACTATAATTTATTAATCCATGGATATGATACTTTAATGAGTTAATTTGCACTATATTTTCAACTACATTAGTACAATATGACTTATAATATTGATGAATGATATGTAAACTAAGGATGGATTGAATGGCTTGTTGTCGTTTCCCTTAAAAAATTATGCTCATAACCTTCACTCTCTCTACTTATGAGAAGCATGAGAGATTATAGGGTTGCTTAGGTGGTTGCAACAAGATTGAGTCAATAGAGGTCTTAACAGTTATTAAGGTAATGTGTCATAGCTTAATATTCTCTTGACCATCATGTAACTTAAGTCAACTGCAAGAACTATTCAAAAGTTACTTATCTAAACTATCTAGAAACCAGGAAATGAAGTGATGTTGAAACTAAAGGGTGTAGAATTCAATCAAATAGTAAACGAGATGATCAATCTTAGTCCCTTCTCTTCTATATCTTCACTCACTTAGGCTAGTAATTGAACTCCTATATCCCAAGTCAAGAATAGGGGATGAGGGAAGTGAATATCATTGTTCTTTGTGAGGAGGAAGACAACATGGATACGATCATTTAATATTCTAACAATGTAAAAGATGATTAAAGTTCCAATGAGATTAACCAAGACGTTGAACACCATAATTTAAATATTTGTAAATGCAATAAACATAAAATGAAATTGGATAATTGAAATGGATTAAAAGGAAATGATAGAAAACAAGTAAAACCGATGTAATAAATTGCATAAAACTACTATACGAAATTATGAACTACTATAGAATTGAGAATGCTACAAAAATGAGGTTTCCTTGCATTCCTTTGAGTGGTCCCTATTCAAGGTCTCTATTGGAATCCTTAGTGAAACCACCAAGTTTTCAAATATAGAAATATAGTCCTGTTTATTTAGAAGTTCAACTTCATGGCAACAAAGTGTCTTCTACGAGGGACAGTGGGGGATGTTGAGGGTCTGCAAAACCCTAGCCTCCTCGTAAGGCAGACTGACAGACACCAAGCACAAACTTCCTTCGCAAAACCTAACCAGAGCCTTAGCCGACCATTCGGCCTCCACTGTCACACGGGTATGGGCATAGAGGAGGGGGGGAAACCCCCCTCATATCGCAATGTAGCGGCCAATGACAAACCAGGAGCCAGAAAAGCGCGACCTACCTTCGAGCCGCCGTCGCAGGTGCGAGAAAAACTACTAGCCAGGGAACAAAGCCTCAGAGCGGAGATGGAAACCGAAGCAAGAACCTCTCAACCAAGGCCACCATGGAGCTGGGAACCAGGCAAATGCATCCCACAAATGGAGAAGCCGCTGAGATACCTCATCAGCGCAACCCGGGTTGGAGAGCACACGCAATTTATGAAAGAGCACACCCTAATCGACATATTTCTGGGGCTTTGGCCGGCAGAAAGGGACCTCCACAAATGGATAAAACACTGGTGGAATCCCAAGGGGGATTACGAGTTGCAACTCAGCTCCAAGGGCTTCTTCACAATCATTCTATACAACTTAGAAGACAAAGACAAAATCTTTGAAAACGGGCCGTACTTCTTCAACTCGGTAGGGTTGTTCCTGCACTTTTGGACTGAAAGATTTAGCCCAGACAAGGAGGACTTCACCATGGTCCCTGTATGGATACGCCTGTACTCCCTGCCGCAAGAGTTCTAGTTGGAGGAGATTCTAATGGGTATAGGAAATACCCTAGGGCAATATGTGAAAGCCTCCGAAGCCACAAGGCAGCAGAAGTACACTTCATATGCCAGGATCTGTGTGTACATGAATATATCCAAAGCACTCCCTGGGGCGGTAACCCTCGAGTATCAGGATGAGGATTGGAAACAAACCCTGGACTACGAGCATATACCATTCATATGTAGAAGATGCCATGAGCACGACCATCTCTACCGAGATTGCCCCATCATCAAGCAAGCTACAAAAGAAACTGAAACCCTGCAGAAGGACGGATTCACCACAATAACATCAAAAAGGAGAAACCCATCAAAGAAGCAGACCATGACCACCAGGAAAAACATTGCCACTAAGAACTCTTATGAGATCCTGGAGCAGCTACCAGAGGAAGAGGAAGTTCGGGACCCGCACAAAAATCCCCATCAACCGCAAACAAAAGGCCCAAATCCCGACCCTAATCCTCACACCGGTGAGACCCCCACGGACGAAAGAGGAGAAGGAGATGGGGATACCCCAATGCTGCTATATGATCGAGATCTGGCAGGGATAGATCTGGAAAATATGGAGGAGGCTCTGAACCAAAAGGATCTGTAGACCCTTCCTGAAGAACAACTCCGCAAGGTGCACAAGGTCTTTCTTAATTCCTCTGCAGGATCCACCGCACGCCTAGGCATAGCAATGGACTCTAACTCTGGCATGAAACAAGTCCTTCGTGAAAACAAAAGGCGGGGATAGAAAACTGCACACCAGCTAATCAAGGAAGCAGGCAACCTCATGATAAAATCAGGTCAGATACACAAGCTTTCGGAGGGATACCTCCACTCAACACCCCCCTCTCAATGATGAAGATCATTACATGGAACATCAGAGGACTGAATGGCAGATCCAAACAAAGGATCCTCCGAGATTGCATCATGGCAGAGAAACCAGACATACTGCTGCTCCAGGAGACCAAATGCAGAGGAGCAGAAGCTGAAACAATCTCTCAGCGTATATGGCGAGAATGCAACTCCATAACAAAAGACTCCATAGGAGCTTCAGGAGGCCTAGCCATCTTATGGAACCCATCCAATGTGACTATCAGCAAGCCCTTCACAACAATTGGTACAATAACTGCTCACTTTGAAGTCATGGGCACGAACCAGGAAGGAGACATCACAAATGTCTACGGGCCACACAACAACCAGGACAAAGATGAATTCATGCAGCGAATCGAGCTGATCAAGACCTTGGCGGCAACCCCGAACTGGATCTTAGGAGGCAACTTCAACATGATCCTGACAATGGAGGAAAAAACCAGAGGTATCAAAAGACTCAAGCAAGACAGTGGTAAGTTTAAAGCTCTCATTGATCAGCTAAAATTAGTAGATATTGAGAATAGCAATGGCACCTTCACTTGGTCCAATCGCAGATCAGGCAACCAACACATCGCCTTCCGACTAGATCGCTTCTTGGTAACTGAGGAAATTATGGAATCAGGCTCTCATCTGGAAAGCCTTATCCTACCAAAAGCAGGCTCAGACCATTAGCCCCTGGCTCTTCAGATGGACCTGGGAGAACCTCCCAGATACAAGCCTTTCCGCTTCGAGAAATTTTGGCTAGAACACCCGGACTTTAAACGGCTAGCCAAATCCTGGTGGGAACAAGCGGCAATAGACCACGGTTCATGCATGTACAGGTTTCAGCAGGGATTAAAAAACTTCAAGCAGAGGCTAAAACATTGGAACAAAAATAGCTTTGGCAATATACTACAAAGCATAAAGGCCATAGAGAGCAGACTGGGGGAGATTCAAAAAAATTTCATCTCGGGAGCAAGAACCGTTGAACTAATGAAGGAGGAAGAGAAGCTTCAGGCACAACTAGAAGAACGAAGGAAGCAGGAGGAAATCCTTTGGAAGAAGAAATCCAGAGTGCAATGGCTCAAAGAAGGGGAAAAGAACACAAAATTTTTCCACAGAGCCATGATGCACAGAAGGCATATCAACAGGATCACTCACCTAGAGGACAGCCAGGGCAACTTAACCATGGAACACTCCAAAATAGAGGAGGAGCTACTCAAGTACTACCAAGACCTCCTCACGAAACCACAGAAGGACAGAACGGAAGCAATCAGGAGGGTAACCGGACACATACCGACACTAGTCACACCAGAGAAGAATGCAGCCTTAACTCGACCCATCATCCCAGAAGAGGTCGACCAAGCAGTAAAATCCATGCTAGTAGGAAAAGCCCCAGGCCCGGATGGGTTCACCGTGGATTTTTTTCACCATTGTTGGGATCTGGTCAGACAGGACGTGTGGGAAGTAGTCGAGGAGTCAAGAGCTTCAGGCCTGGTACTACCAGCTCTCAATGCCACCTTCCTCACCCTCATTCCGAAGGAAGAAAGAGTCACCAATCCCAAACAGTTTAGACCAATATCCTTGTGCAACGTCATCTACAAAGTTATAATGAAGGTCATCACCACTAGGCTCAAGCCCATCCTGCCGTTCCTCATATCCAAGGAGCAGTCAGGGTACGTAGACGGAAGACAAATCATGGACAACGTCATTCTGGCCCATGAGATCATACACTCCCTCAAAACTTCAAGAACTCTAGGTATGCTTATCAAACTTGACCTTTCAAAAGCCTTCGATCGGGCTAGCTGGAAATATATCAGAGCTGTCCTAGACTCCTTTGGCTTCGATCAAGATTGGATAAGTTGGGTCATGAATCTCACCTCCTCCACCTTCTTTTCCATCCTACTGAATGGTGTACCATCAAAACCTTTCTCGCCATCCAGAGGAATTCGGCAGGGGGACCCCCTATCCCCTTTTCTGTTTGTACTCTTAGCGGAAGGTCTGGGGCGCTACATCAAAGCATCAGTAAATGATGGCTCCCTCAAAGGCCTACCTCTGCACAACATTCAGCTTGCACCTTCACACAGTCAATTTGTATATGACACCCTCCTCTTGAACTCTCCCACTGTCCAGGAGGCTACAAAACTCAACTCCATCCTCTCAGACTTCACTGAGGCCTCCGGCATGTCGCTCAACCTGGACAAGTCCAAAATCTACTTCTTCAACACCCCGCCCTCTGTTCAACGTCATGTCTCTCGACTTCTGGGGATACCCAGGAGCTCCCTTCCATCCAATTATCTCAGTGTCCCTCTCACCGGAGCGACGACTTCCACCATCTCCTGGGACAGCCTCCTCCTCTCCATCTCAAACAGGCTACACAACTGGACTTTCAGACCTCTCAATATTGCCTCCCGGCTGGTTCTCCTCAAGTCAGTTTTGCAAGCACTACCCACCTACCTTTTCACTGCTCTAACAGCACCCAAAAAAGTCATCAGAGCTATCAGAACCTTGCAGTGAAATTTCCTCTGGAATGGACACCAACCAAACAAGAAATGGGCGTTAGTCAATTGGGATAAGCTCTGCACGCCAAAAAGTCAAGGCGGACTGGGGCTTAGAGATCTAGGGAAATTGAACCAAGTAATGGGAGCCAAAATCTGGTGGAGATGGTTAAAGAACCCAACAACAGCCTGGGCACAACTGTGGAAAAGGAAATATTCCCCGCACACATCGGAAGATCAGCTAATCCGACACAACAACAACATACAGGGCTCCAATATCTGGAACACGGCTTGGAAAAATCGCACTCTGGTTCAACACCACGCCTTCTGGGAGCTAAGAGACGGAGGAAGCGCCCTATTCTGGCAAGACTCTTGGCAGCAACTCAAGCCATTAGACACAATGGAAGAGCTATCGGCTCTCAAAAGAGCCCTCCACCAAAACGCCCTTCCAAAAGTCAAAGAACTATGGACGTCACAAACTCTGCAGCAAAGGTGGTGCCAATGGAAGACCTCCCATCAAGCACTCGGGATTCCCGAAACTCTCGACCTGCAGAGCTGGCAATCTCAAGCCACCAGGAGGAAAATACTGTATAGAGAGGGACCAAACATCCTGAGGTGGGGGTACACCATAGCTGGCACTTTCAATATCAAAGAAGCTTACTCACTGCAAGCTAACCAACAGGATCCAAGAAAGGAGCACATCTGGAGCAAAGTCTGGAATCCCGCCCTCTGGCCCAAGGTCTCTACCTTTCTGTGGCTAGTAGTGCATAACAGAGCTCTAACCTGGGACAATCTAAGGAAGAGAGGCTTCATTGGACCCTCCATTTGCATTCTTTGCTCACTACAGGAGGAAAGCAAAGAACACCTCTTCAATGGATGCCATTATAGTCAACAGATCTGGGACTATGGAGCGCAAATCATGTGCAAATCCAATCGAAACCAAAGCAGCATCAATTGCACAATTGAGAACTGGGACAACATCTCATTCAACAACCCCATACTAAATCTCATATGGACACTACTGCCGGGATTCATCCTTTGGCAAATTTGGAAGGAACAAAACAAGCGCATTTTCCGCTCTCAACCCTCCCTCCCTGAAGCCACTTGGGCAAAAATCAGATCCCAAATAATAGAAACAGTGAGAAGCAAATCTTGGACAGAGAAAGATTGGCAGTGTATCCCTAAGGAGAAGACCATCCTACAAAACTGGCAGCCCATCCTGACCAACCATCTGCCAGCTAGAAGTCATACGGGACAACCCACCATCCCAACCACCTGGACTCCCCCTCCAACACACTTCATCAAAGTTAATTTTGATGGAGCCTCCAAAGGCAACCCAAGACCAGCAGGATATGGGGCAGTGCTTAGGAACTCAGGTGCTGAAATCCTAGGTCTGGAAGCAGGATTCATCGGTGAAACAACCAACAATGTAGCCGATCTTACAGGACTCCTGCGAGGACTCCAAACTGCCATCGCCAAAGGACATCAAAGGATAATCCTGGAAGGAGATTCACAAATCATCTTAAGACTAGCCACCAGAATCCTCCACGGATGCGACCCTTAAAAAATCTCTCCAAGTTGGAGACTCTATGGCCTACTTGCAGACTTCAGTCACCACCTACAGTCGCATCTCACAATCACTACTTCCCACGTAAAAAGAGACGCGAATAGAGTGGTTGATCGACTAGCAAACGAGGCAGTGGAACAGGGTGAGGAACACTTACGCTGGGAAGGCCAGGGCTCACCAGCTCCAGAGATCCTCACTTGGTGTCAAGACTTAGCCAACAGTGATCTTCACTCCCTGGATGGGGTGACAAGGGGCGCGATAGTGCCACGCGGGAGGGAGCCGGGACACATCTTTAATGCATCTACCGGATCGCATCACCTCGGACATTAAACCCGCATGAATCCAAACAGGAGAAATAATCTGATGAGGCCCCTCGCGCAAGTGAAGGGTACCCCTCACCAGAGCACTACCCATCAGAGTTTAATGGTGACGATTAATGCTTCGGATATGACAATTGTTTTGATAACAACGCTCATTGTCCGAATAGCAACACCAAATAGCAAATTGCTCTGGGAGTCCTCTGTCGCACAGGCGAACCAGAGCTGCGGCAAACTCTCTCCTGTTTCTTTGGCACAGCGGCCGCACTCGGAAACCTCGCCATTCCTCAGAGGCAATTTGACAGTCACAGGCAGTATTCATACTTTTCACAGGGATCCCGTCATGCCCCGAGCTCGAGGTAAACCGCGACGGGGAGCGGCCTGGTATGCGGCGGAGTCACGGCGTAAACGAAAGAAGAACTTCGAGAAATCTATGGCGATAGCAGCTTGGCGACGAAAGACCAGACCACGTACGCCTCCAATGGCGTATGTGGAAGAGGTCATCCTGGAAGGCGGTCTGCCAAGCCCTCCTGGGCACACCCTGTTCATGGTACTGGAGAACTGGAACCCGAGCACGAGCTTTGGCTCGCACTGCATTCGGCAGCCTGCAAGCAAGGTGCCCGACCCCTCCACAACCACCACAGAGAAGCCTTACTCCCCCTGCTATGTGGAAGAGGAGGCTCCTCCCGAGCCCACCAAGGAAGCGGCGGAGACAGGGCGAGAGCGTCAACGACACAGGACACAGGAAGTGGATGCGGCCACCAGCGAGAGGTTCATGGATAGTCACCGCCTGGAGCAGCCACCTGCAGCTGAATGGGGATACCTCAATCTCGTTTTTGAAATCAGGAACAAGTTGGACGATCAAATCTTCCGCCTGGCGCGAATGGATCAGCAGCTTGACATGTTCTTTGCAGCACATTCCAGATCATCGTCAAAGAAACAATGTCCGACTTGTGCATGCACCTACTCGTTCCCGGCGAGATGGAGGCACGCCGAGGTTTAGGACAAGAAACTCCGTTCAGAGGTTCCTTCATGTTTAAAACTCGACTCTGGTTTTGGTATTGTTATTATATTTTCTGCCTTATGTTAGCTAGTTACCAGGTTGTCTTAGCACTAGTTAGAATAACCAGCTTTCATGCTTGCGACTATAAGTCTTGGTTTCCTTCGGGCAATACGTCGCACCGGCAACTCTGTTAATTTTGCCAAACTATGCTCACAGTGTGACAAATGGACATGGATGCCCTGCTGTCTCGGTTTCCTGCTCAGGCAAGACAGCTGGCATCACTCACAGTCTTGTATTTTGATTATGGTAATATAACAGGCACCACTTTTTTTACTTAAAAAAAAAACAAAGTGTCTTCTACAATTCAAATGCAATATAAACACTTATGAAAGTACTATGACAAAGAGAAAATGTGTTCCTACTTTCATCCTAACTCTACTTATACGAAAAATCACACTTATCCCTTTAACAAATCCATGATTGAAGGGTACTTGTCTCTTGGATCGCTAGAATTAGGGATTCTTATTTCAAGGGCCTAATTTTTGCTCCTCAATTTGAATGCCCCTAATTAGAAAATTGAATGAGGATTTAGCTAATTGAGTAGTTTGAGTGCTCTAAATACTTTTCTCCCTTGAAGGTTAGAGAGGGGGAGTGATCCCCCTTTTTTCTTATGTGGATTTAATTGCTTGTTGATGGAGATCATCCTTATGATTTGATATACTTCTTGTACCAATCATTAGATCACAACCTCAAGAATGCATAAAACCATAAAAAATAATAAAAATTAAACTAAATCACATCACATAAACTTAGAAACTCAATCATTCATAAAATCCAATATGAATAACCCAAGATGTTTCATATTCATCATATTTGTTTTACAAGTAATGTAGGCTTTAGTATTTTAGGTGCAAAAATGCTCATATCAACTATAAGATGGGCCTTAATATCCCATCATTTATCAACTATAAGATGGGCCTTAATATCCCATCATTTGGTGGCCCATTAGGGGGGTATTTTTTTTTTTTTTTGACGATGAGRCAATTCTTGTAATGGCCTTAACACTATGGCAACCAAAACCCAACATGATAAGAAAGTTAACCCAAAGAAGTGAAAGAAGTGTATTGTTTTAAAACCAAGATTGATTGTTTGCAACATATCAACATAAAATTCCATGGTCATTACATTATCATACACATAATTAACAAAAAGTCCTAATCATGTTATTAACATTCATAAGCCCTCTTAAGAAACACCCATATCCCATGACGTTCCCTTATGGTTTATACACATCCAAGTAGCTTATAGTTCTTACATTCAATATGCTTCTCATATAGCCATTAGACATTCATAGGTTCAATCCAAGTGCATAATCATAGATAGGAATAAAACATGCCCATGAAGGAAATGCCATATAAATATCATTAATTCTTTATTAAAGATTATATGTACATGGTATGAGGAAAATCTTCCCTTCTAGTTCTACTATACCATCATAATTTGAATCTTGGAAGTGCATGGATAACTCAAGTTGTTTCCCATCTAAGAGATCTAATTATGATTAAAAATTGATTCCATAAGAAATGTAAAGGCATCATCTTTAACCTTTAATAAACATATTACTAGTAATTGATACATAAAAGCAATGCTAATATATACATTATATTGACTAATAAGTCTACTTCAAAATTATATTGTACATTTATATTTCTATAATGTCCCAACCATTAGATTCCATAATCATAACGATAAACATCATAATAATAACCAATTAAGTAACACTATCCAAATATCTTATAATTAAGGGATCATGATTCTCATCTATCCCAACTCAAGTTACAACATAAAATTGAACTATTAATGTAGTCTAACTATGACACTAAAAACCAAGAATAGTTGATATTGCATTCAACATTTTACCCATACAATCTTACTTCTTGGGAGGCTAGCAATAACCATTCATTGATTAGTCTAACCATATGCTAACACGGTCATATGGTTATCTCCAATCATTCCTCATAAACCCAAGAGAACAATCATAACTAAGCCCACAAAGATTGTATTTAAAACCTCTCATTCATTGCACTATAACATGTTTCACACATTCATGGAAACACTTGGCAAAGAGAGTATTAATGTTAATCTATTTACTGAGAACTTTTTTCGAACACTTTCCATGTAAAGTAATTAAAACACTTTCTTTATTTGAAATATTTGAAATACTTTAAAAAACATTTGATAGGTAAAGTAATTGAATTTTTTTATAATAAATTCATAACCAAGATGGTTAGCAAGTGATTAAAACACTTTCTTTATTTGAAATATTTGAAATACTTTAAAAAACATTTGATAGGTAAAGTAATTGAATTTTTTTATAATAAATTCATAACCAAGATCTATGGTTAGCAAGTGATGTTACCAAAACACATTTCTAGAGCTTATAAACATAGAATTGTTCTTCAGGTAAAAATAATTCCATTTATATAACAAGACCAATTCTAAGAATACATAGTGAACTAAAATATAGATATCATTATGTTGTTCTCTCGTATAAAAAAACCCTAGAAAACACACAGACGAGTTCATATGTTGTTTCTCTTTTATTTTTCCAAAAATAATCACTTATAGGATTTGACCACAAGTTGCCAATATAATAGTCGTGCCAACCCATGGACCACCATTCATGGTTACCTGTGATCGTAACAATGGTCCAATATGGTGCCTATTCTACCAAGTACAATGGTCCAATATGCCTATTAGCTTTAGTCTTTGAACCCACTCATCTAAAACCTACAATTAATTCCAATTAAGAATATGAGACTCATTGAAGATATAGTTCTATAACATTTACATATGAAAAACATTATGCATACTATAAATAACTTGCAATAGAGCAATGTGATATGCCATGGGTATGATCTTGTCCAACTTGATCTCAAGTGGCCCTATAAATTGAGGAGAAAGTTTGGATCCCTTTCCAAATTTTATGGAGCTCTTCTTGGCTCTAACTTGTAAGAAGACTTTATCCCCAACTCATTAGCTTGGTCCACACTATGCATATATAAATAACTCATTTAACGATCTCGAGCCTCTTTTAATATTTGTCTAATCAAACACACATGTTCTTGAATTTCTTGAATGATCTCACGCCCCACCAAAATCTATCTTCTGGTCTATCCCAACTAAGAGGAGTTCTATAAGGTAACCCATACAATAACTCAAATGGTGTCATATTGATACAACTATGCTAATTGTTATTATAGGAAAATTCAAAAGAAGGAAGATACTCTTCCCATTTGGTCTACTAATCCATCACATGCATATAAATCATATCATCTAATACTTAGGTCACCCTCTTTATCCATCAATTTGTCATAATATGATATGTTATACTAAAAAATATGTTGAGTCTTTATATAAACTTGGAATCTTGTCTAAAATCTCCCTATAAACACTAATACTCTATTAAAAATCATTTTTTTTTAAAAACCATGAAGTTTCACAATCTCCCTAATAAACATTTACACCACTTCACCACTTATGGTGCCTTATAAGTGGCTTTAATATGAATGAAATGTGTATTTTTTCTAAGCTTGTCCACGACTACCAAAATATCATTATTACTTCAAGAAGCCAAAGGTAACTCTACAACGAAATCCATTGATATCACTTCCATTTAGACTTAGGAATTTCATGAGGTTGCAACAAGCTTGTTGGATGACAATGATTATATTTTACAAGATTAAATTCTAAACATTTGGAAAAAAAAGAAGCCACGTCCTTCATTCTTGTCCAAAAGAAATTGGGTCTTAAATAAGAATACATATTCTTCACACCTAGATGAGATACATATAAATAATGTTGAGCTTCACTCAAAATCAACTCATGAATAACTCCCTCTTGGGGAATGAATATTATTTTCAAGTATCTCAATAACCCATAATAATTACATGGATATCCCTCGAACCCAGGTTTCTAAGAAGCCTTGCTGCAAATGGTATCTCTTACCTCTATATGCCAATTATCTTCCATTTGAAAACTTAGAATGCATTCCCTTAAATCCACTTTTAAAGGAATCACATAGTAAACATGAGGCCTTTAGTTGAGTGCATCAACCACACTATTCAAATTCCCTTTGATATAAGTAATATCAAAGTCATATTCACTTAGAATATTTGATCAATGCTTATGCCTTACATTCAAATAATTTTGAGATGAAAAATTCTAAGATCTGTTTTCATCTCAAGTTTTTGTCCCACCAAGTAATGCCTCCAAACTACCACCAACTCCAAGTCTTGAATCACATAGTCCTCCTCATGCAACCTTATCTTCCTGAAAGAATAAGAAATCACACAACTAGCCTCAGAAATAAAATAATCTAATCCTACCTTGGATGCATTAGTACATATGAAAATATATCATTCCATATTAGGCACTTTCAACATTGGGGTTGCAATCAATAAATTCCTAAGAAAATAAAATGTATGTTCGCAATCCACAGTACATGCAAACTCCGATCCTTTATTTAGCAAATAAGTGACCGAGTAAGAAATTTTTGAGGATCCCTAAAAAAACCTCCGATAATAACCAACCAAGCCCATAAAATTGCATACCTCGTGCACATTTGTTAGTGCAAACCATTTTTTGATAACCTATATCTTTGTAGGATCTACTATAATTCCACCATGAGAGATGACATTATCCAAATAATGGATCTCTGAATGGAAAAATGAGCATTTTGACATTTTAACTTGTAATTTATTTTCCCTCAAACATTTCAAAAACTGTCTCAAATTCTCTTCATGCTCCTTTGGAGTCTTGGAATATATCAAAATATCATCCAAAAATACTTGAACAAATGTTTCCAAATATTTAATGAACACCCCATTCATCAATCTCATAAAAACACATCAAGCTTTGGTTAACCCAAAGGGTACAACTACACACTCATAATGTCCAAAGTAAGTATGGAAATTAGTTTTAGGAATATCCTCATCCTTCACTCATAGTTGATGTTAACCAAATCATGTATATATGTTAGAGAACATAGTATCCCCCTTCATCTGATAAAAATGATTAATGATGCAAGGAAAAGGGTATTGATTCAGAGGCCATCTTGGTAATAGTGGTTACGGTTTAAAAATTGTTGTTGATAATCTCATAATCAAAAATTAAAAAATTCCATGCTATAGTGGACTAAGAGGCCTTTTCAATGGTGCCTTATTTCCCTCATTCTGACATTGTATGACCTAGTTAGAGATATCACAAATATCTAAACTAGTTGAGGTGGGGTTGTTTAACCAACTATGATAGAGGATTGGGTCAGTCAAAGAATTACTTAGCAACCTCATCTTAGGGTTTAATTCCCACATTCTTGAATTACACATCGATACCTTTCCATCGATACTTTGTTTTCCACAATTGGATATTGTATGGCAATGTGACATTTTTCACAAGTTAGGGTATTTTGTGGACCTCGCTAGAAAATCAATGTTTAGAGGGAAGATATTCCTAGTCAAAATTAAAGCGTATGTTTCATGAGATCATATTTCTAATTATGTATTTTTGATAGGATTGTCAAGACCTTTTCAATGGTGTGCCCCATGCCACATTCTGACTTTGTCTCATACAACCTCATGCTCAATCTCCATTAATGAAAATCAAAGTCAAAGTCAAAGGCTAACTTTACATATTTTTCAAGGAAGATAATAACAAATTAATTAATTAATTAAAGAAAAGGGACGAGTGCATGGGATTTCTATGCCCTCCACCCCCAATGCAAAATTTAAAAAATGAAAAAAATAAAAAAAGAGAAAATGCAAAATCCCTCCCCTCCCTCTTTCAAGCTTCAGTTGATAGGTTGATGTGAAAGGGAATGAAGGTATGGTTCAAGTATCCACCAGAAGGGGGGGAGTCCCTATTGATATACATCAACATCAAATAAAGAGTAGGTACCCACGTCGATTCCTCTTTGATATATTGGTTTTTAATTACTTAGAGATGTTTGAACTTGCAAATGATGGACGTTTCTAGGTGTGCTTAGGTTCAACATGGCTTAGGGTTTAGTTTGAAAAAACAATACGCATTTATGTACTGGGTTGGATGGGAGGAAATGGTCAAGTTTGTACCATGGCTTGGTTTTTTTTTTTACTTAGAAAAGAAATGGTTGAAATCCTTCAAAACATTAAAAGAAAATGGAGGCGAAGGGGGTAATATCCATGACCTCCCCTCCCCTTTCTAAAGTTTAAAACTTTTCAAACAAAAAGTTAAAATTTGGGGCCGCCACCCCTTTATCACCATTACTCGTGCAAACAAACCACCCAACCGTTGATCCTAGCGACAACCCATCTACCCTTTACACTATAGGCCATCTCTGCACAACCCTGAGCAACACCTTTCTACCTCGGACACCCACATGCCGCTTGATTTCAACCACGATCGATGGAACACTACAAAATGTATAAAACCATAAAAAATAATAAAAATTAAACTAAATCACATCACATAAACTTAGAAACTCAATCATTCATAAAATTCAATATGAATAACCCAAGATGTTTCATATTCATCATATTTGTTTTACAAGTAATGTAGGCTTTAGTATTTTAGGTACAAAAAGGCTCACATCAACTATAAGATGGGCCTTAATATCCCATCATTTGGTGGCCCATCAGGGGGTATTATTTTTTTTTTTACGATGAGGCAATTCTTGTAATGGCCTTAACACTATGGCAACAAAAACCCAACATGATAAGAAAGTTAACCCAAAGAAGTGAAAGAAGTGTATTGTTTTAAAACCAAGATTGATAGTTTGCAACATATCAACATACAATTTCATGGTCATTACATTATCATACACATAATTAACAAAAAAATCCTAATCATATTATTAACATTCATAAGCCCTCTTAAGAAACACCGATATCCCATGACATTCCCTTATGGTTTATGCACATCCAAGTAGCTCATAGGTCTTACATTCAATATGCTTCTCATGTAGCCATTAGACATTCATAGGTTCAATCCAAGTGCATAATCATAGATAGGAATAAAACATGCCCATGAAGGAAATGACATATAAATATCATTAATTCCTTATTAAAGATTATATGTACATGGTACGAGGAAAATCTTCCCTTCTAGTTCTACTATACCATCATAATTTGAATCTTGGAAGTGCATGGCTAACTCAAGTTGTTTCCCATCTAAGAGATCTAGTTATGATTAAAAATTGATTCCATAAGAAATGTAAAGGCGTCATCTTTAACCTTTAACAAGCATATTACTAGTAACTGATACATAAAAGCGATGCTAATACATAAATTATATTGACTAATAAGTCTACTTCAAAATTATATTGTGCATTTATATTTCTATAATGTCCCATCCATTAGATTCCATAATCATAATGATAAACATCATAATAATAACCAATTAAGTAACACTATCCAAATATCTTATAATTAAGGGATCATGATTCTCATCTATCCCAACTCAAAGCTACAACATAAAATTGAACTATTAATGCAGTCTAATTATGACGCTCAAAACCAATAATAGTTGATATTGCATTCAACAGTTTACCCATACAATCTTAATTCTTGGGAGGCTAGCAATAACCATTCATTGATTAGTTTAACCATATGCTAACACAGTCATATGGTTATCTCTAATCATTCCTCATAAACCCAAGAGAACAATCATAACTAAGCCCACAAAGATTGTATTTAAAACCCCTCATTCATTGCAATATAACATGTTTCACACATTCATGGAAACACTTGGCAAAGAGAGCATTAATGTTAATCTATTTACTGAGAACTTTTTTCGAACACTTTCCATGTAAAGTAATTAAAACACTTTCTTTATTTGAAATACTTTTAAAACATTTGATAGGTGAAGTAATTGAAAATTTTCATAATAAATTCATAACCAAGATCTATAGTTAGCAAGTGATGTGACCAAAACACATTTCTAGAGCTCATAAACATATAATTGTTCTTCAGGTAAAAATAATTCCAATTATATAACAAGACCAATTCTAAGAATACACAGTGAACCAAAATATAGATATCATTATGTTGTTCTCTCGTATAAAAAAAACCTAGAAAACACAGAGATGAGTTCATATGTTGTTTCTCTTTTATTTTTCAAAAAATCATCACTTATAGGATTTGACCACAAGTTGTCAATATAATAGTCGTGCCTACGCATGGACCACCATTCATGGTTACCTGTGATCGTAACAATGGTCCAATATGGTGCCTATTCTACCGATTACAATGGTCCAATATGCCTATTAGCTTTAGTCTTTGAACCCGCTCATCTAAAACCTACAATTGATTCCAATTAAGAATATGGGACTCATTGAAGATATAGTTCTATAACATTGACACATGAAAAACATTATGCATACTATAAATAACTTGCAATAGAGCAATGTGATATGCCATGGGTATGATCTTGTCCAACTTCATCTCTAGTGGCCCTACAAATCGAGGAGAAAGTTTGGATCCCTTTCCAAACTTTATGGAGCTCTTCTTGACTCTAACTTGCAAGAAGACTTTATCACCAACTCAGTAGTTTGGTCCACACTATGCATATATAAATAACTCATTTAACGATCTCGAGCCTCTTTCATTATTTGTCTAATCAAACACACATGTTCTTGAATTTCTTGAATGATCTCATGCCCCACCAAAATCTATCCTCTGGTCTATCCCAACTAAGAGCAATTCTATAAGGTATTCCATACAATAACTCAAATGGTGTCATATTTATACAACTATGCTAATTGTTATTATAGGAAAATTTAAAAGAAGGAAGATACTCTTCCCATTTGGTCTACTAATCCATCACATGCATATAAATCATATCCTCTAATACTTATGTCACCCTCTTTATCCATCAATTTTTCATAATATGATATGTTATACTAAAAAATATGTTGAGTCTTTATAGAAACTTGGAATCTATTCTAAAATCTCCCTATAAACACTAATACTCTATTAAAAATCATTTTTTTTCAAAAACCATGAAGTTTCACAATCTCCCTAATAAACACTTACACCACTTATGGTGCCTTATAAGTGGCTTTAATATGAATGAAATGTGTATTTTTTCTAAGCTTGTCCACCACTACCAAAATATCATTATTACTTCAAGAAGCCAAAGGTAACTCTACAACGAAATCCATTGATATCACTTCCATTTAGACTTAGGAATTTCATGAGGTTGCAACAAGCTTGTTGGATGACAATGATTAGATTTTACAAGATTAAATTCTAAACATTTGGAAAAAAAAGAGCCACGTCCTTCTTCATTCTTGTCCAAAAGAAATTGGGTCTTAAATAAGAATACATATTCTTCACACCTAGATGAGATACATATAAATAATGATGAGCTTCACTCAAAATCAACTCATGAATACCTCCCTCTTGGGGAATGAATATTATTTTAAAGTACTTCAATAGCCCATAATAATTACATGGATATCCCTCGAACCCAGGTTTCTAAGAAGCCTTGCTGCAAATGGTATCTCTTACCTCTATATGCCAACTATCTTCCATCTGAAAACTTAGAATGCATTCCCTTAAATCCAATTTTAAAGGAATCACATAGTAAATATGAGGCCTTTAGTTGAGTGCATCAACCACACTATTCAAAATCCCTTTGATATAAGTAATATCAAAGTCATATTCACTTAGAATATCTGATCAATGCTTATGCCTTACGTTCAAATAATTTTGAGAAAATATATATTGAAAAATTCTAAGATCTGTTTTCATTTCAATTTTTTGTCCCACCAAGTAATGCCTCCAAACTACCACCAACTCCAAGTCTTGAATCACATAGTCCTCCTCATGCAACCTTATCTTCCTGAAAGAATAAGAAATCACACAACTAGCCTCAAAAATAAAATAATCTAATCCTACCTTGGATGCATTAGTACATATGAAAATATATCATTCCATATTAGGCACTTTCAACATTGGGGTTGCAATCAATAAATTACTAAGAAAAGAAAATGTATGTTCGCAATCCACAGTACATGCAAACTCTGATCCTTTATTTAGCAAAGAAGTGATCGAGTAAGAAATTTTTGAGGATCCCTCAACAAACCTCCTGTAATAACCAAGCAAGCCCATAAAATTGCATACCTCGTGCACATTTGTTGGTGCAAACCATTTTTTGATAACCTATATCTTTGTAGGATCTACTATAATTCCATCATGAGAGATGACATTATCCAAATAATGGATCTCTGAATGGAAAAATGAGCATTTTGACATTTTAGCATGTAATCTATTTTCCCTCAAACATTTCAAAACCTGTCTCAAATTCTCTTCATGCTCCTTTGGAGTCTTGGAATATATCAAAATATCATCCAGAAATACTTGAACAAATGTTTCCAAATATTTAATGAACACCCCATTCATCAATCTCATAAAAACACATCAAGCTTTGGTAAACCCAAATGATACAACTACAAACTCATAATGTCCAAAGTAAGTATGGAAATTATTTTTAGGAATATCCTCATCCTTCACTCACAGTTGATGATAACCAAATCATGTATATATGTTAGAGAACATAGTATCCCCCTTCATTTGATAAAAATGATTAATGATGCAAGGAAAAGGGTATTGATTCAGAGGCCATCTTGGTAATAGTGGTTAGGGTTTAAAAATTGTTGTTGATAATATCATAATCAAAAATTAAAAAATTCCATACTATAGTGGACAAAGAGGCCTTTTCATTGGTGCCTTATTTCCCTCATTTTGTCATTGTATGATCTAGTTAGAGATATCACAAATATCTGAACTAGTTGAGGTGGGATGGTTTAACCAACTATGATAGAGGATTGGGTCAGTCAAAGAATTACTTAGCAACCTCATCTTAGGGTTTAATTCCCACATTCTTGAATTACACATCGATACCTTTCCATCGATACTTTGTTTTCCCCAATTGGATATTGTATGGCAATGTGGCATTTTTCACAAGTTAGGGTATTTTGTGGACCTCACTAGCAAATCAATGTTTAGAGGGAATATATTCCTAGTCAAAATTGAGGCGTATATTTCATGAGATCATATTTCTAATTATGTATTTTTGATAGGATTGTCAAGACCTTTTCAATGGTGTGCCCCATGCCACATTCTGACTTTGTCTCATACAACCTCATGCTCAATCTCCATTAGTGGAAATCAAAGTCAAAGTCAAAGGCTAACTTTACATATTATTCAAGGAAGACAATAACAAATTAATTAATTAATTAAAGAAAAGGGAGGAGCGCATGGTATTTCTATGCCCTCCACCCCCAATGCAAAATTGAAAAAATGAAAAAAATAAAAAAAGAGAAAATGCAAAATCCCTCCCCTCCCTCTTTCAAGCTTCATTTGATAGGTTGATGTGAAAGGGAATGAAGGTATGGTTCAAGTATCCACCAGCAAGGGGGGGGGGAGTCCCTATTGATATACATCAACATCAAATAAAGAGTAGGTACCCATGTTGATTCCTCTTTGATATATTGATTTTTAATTACTTAGAGATGTTTGAGCCTACAGATGATGGATGTTTCTAGGTGTGCTTAGGTTCAACATGGCTTAGGGTTTAGTTTGAAAAAACAATACGCGTTTATGTACTGGGTTGGATTGGAGGAAATGGTCGAGTTTGTGCTATGGCTTGGTTTTGTTTTTTACTTAGAAAAGAAATGGTTGAAATCCTTCAAAAAATTAAAAGAAAATGGAGGCAAAGGGGGTAAAATCCATGACCTCCCCTCCCCTTTCTAAAGTTTAAAACCCTTCAAACAAAAATTTAAAATTTGGGCCCGCCACCCCTTTATCACCATTACTCGTGCAAACAAACCACCCAACCGTTGATCCTAGCGATAACCCATCTACCCTTTACACTATAGGCCACCTCTGCATAGCCCCGAGCAACACCTTTCTTTGCCGGACACCCACATGCCGCTTAATTTCAACCACGACCGATGGAACACTACAAAATAATAATAATAATATATTTTTAAGGTCACGGCCAAGCCACACCAAATTGGTGTATGAGACCCCCTTGTTTGTGGGACAAGGGACCCCCCTCCGCCCAACAATTTGACTGGTAAATTCCACAGAGGTATACATACCCTACCCCCCGGTGGAGCCACCATCACCCTTCCAACTTGCCATCAACAATTCAAATTAAATGCTTTTTATATACTATGGTATATATGGTTTGTGGGGGGTTTATGAGTGTGTATGTGTTGTTGTTTTTTTATTATTTATTATTATTATTATTATTATATATATATATATATATATATATATTATATAATAATAAGTAATAAATAAACTATATATAATTTTAACTATATATAATCATTTTTTCCTCCCCTAAGGTTCATCGAAATAGCACAACTTCTTTATTTGGCGGTGGATTTTCACTCAGAAATAGTATAGACAACCACAACAAAATGTAGAACTCAATATAGTATTCACACTTATGAAATAAGCCTAGAATTCCAGGCAAACTTTTAGGAGTGTTTGGCCTAGGAACAAGTATTGGAAGGGGGTCCTAATTGGAGGCCTCTGAGGATAAATGTTTCAAAACTGAAAGAAACCCATTTTAGCTATATATGTATAGACCTGTATAAGCCTACAAAGTTTGGGTTTTACTTCCAAATTTCAGATTTAGTTTTATATTTTTACTCAGATCAACCCTCCAACCAACACATTCCCATGACCTTTATGGAGCCATATTTCGCTCTTCCAGAGCCCGATTTCTGCCAAACAAAAGGAATTTGGAATTTGATGAGTAGAAATATAGTATGGGGGCATAAAATTATAAAATCATTGTTGTTAGGAGCAAGGATAATCCTTTCAAGTTTTCATGCCTAGGGCCCTCTTTTTCCAATTTAATCCTCAATTGAGGCCATACTTCACCAATACTCAGGGAAGCCTTATATGTAGAGAGGGGGTCATAAAAATAGGGTTTAAAAGTGCATGAACAATGGGAATTTTCATTACTTTTAGTGCCTATTCCATGATGCCATTCCCTTCAAATCAAGTCGATTTATGCCATGATCCCCTGCCCTCCAAATGATGTCAATTTTTCCTTGAGCCGTGGGATTGCATTCTCAGTGAATTCGATAACCATTTAGGGCCATTTTGACACCATGAATTTTCCAATTTATAGTTACAAAGTCATGTCAAAAAATCAAATATGTCTGATCCGGATTATTTTCAGCACGAAATGAGAGCGAAGATATAATAAGGCAATGTACAGAGATATCTTGGATATCCAATAATATAACATAAATGTATTAGAGATGAAACCATAAACATATAGAAACAGTAATACACAATTTTCTATTAATGAGCGAAAATGTACAAAGAGTGTAAAAATACAGAGTCAAAGACTCACTAGAATGGTGGCAGCTTATCTTTGAGAAGAGATGTGTCCGCTACTCGCATTCGCAAGAAGATGATTTTAAAATGAGGCTCCAAAGGCCTTTTTATCATAAATAAAATCCGAAACCCTAACCCCGGAAGATGAAAAACCAACAATTTTATGGACCCCGTTTTGGGTAGTTTGGTGTATCAACTTCCCGGGGGCGTAACTTTGGCATACGATCTCCGTTTGGGGTGCATGATAGCTCGTTGAAAAGGTATCTTCGAGGATATTCATTTTGGGGGCTCAATTAGAGACTTTGGCTATCATTGAGAAGTTCGATCTAGAAAAACCTTCGTTTAGGCCCTCAAAATGGTCCCAGAAGTTAAAAACTGCTAAAAATAGTAAATTACTGAAATTGCCAGAAAATTGTTTTGAGCCAGTTGGAAAAAGTGAGTGGCCATCAATATCCACCCGAATCAATGCCATTGAAGGGAACAAATCCCAAGACAAATGTTGATGTGACATAAAAATTTGTCCTTTTTTCTCAAGGAATTTTTGCCAAAATTTTATTTCTCGAATGTTTTCCTTTGTGAATAAAATTTAATGTAATTAATTTGAAATCAAATTTGATTTGATTTACCATTTGAAAAAATAAAAAAAAAATTGGGTTGGTCCACTTGTCTTTTTTGAACTAACTCTAGCCTCGTCTTCTCTTATAAATAAGAGGAAGGCCTTTGTATCAAGGAGGACTTGTCGAATATAGTAACCAAGCTTTGTTGATTTATCAAGGGTTCTTAGTAATCAATGTGATTACTTTTTCTCTTTTGATTGTTGGGATTTGAATACTTGTTGGTTGAGGGTTCATGGGTAGTTGTAGATACTATTTATGTTAGTTATCTCCATGAGCGATTGGTTAGCTAGGTATTTCTTACTATTTCCTTGGGTTTGAATTGCTTGTTTTTTACTTGCTAACAACTCTTGCATATCTTTTTTATGTGAATGTTTATGCATATTTTAGGAAGGAGACAAAAATACTAGCCATAGTTAGCATCCATGAAGTTTATGGGACCCTTAGGATAGCCCTCAAGCTCTCTTTTCTTTGATGTTTATAGCTTTCTTCTTTCCCTTCTATTCTTATTCTCTTCTAAATTTTTATTTTGTGTGTGTTATTGTTTCCCTAAGTAGGTAAATTGGCCATTTTAGTTAGTTTACCCTTATGGGATAACCTTCTTTGTCAAATTTCATACTTGTATATTTAATTTATGTTCATAAAATACACAAAATAATCATTCCTAACCTTCTAGGAACTTAAGTGATTGCCCATTTTGCTTCACCTAAGATGTAGGGAACCACCTAAAGGCTTATTTGAGGCAAAGGAGCCAGCTAAGAAGCAAGAAAAAATAGCACACAACGATGTAATAAACCTCTCTCCACACTCCTAATTTCGTTTATGTTGAGTTTATTTAGTTTCCATAATCTTTCATACATTCCATTGTCAATATAACATTCATTTTCAAGAAAAATCTGTCTCCAAGCATTTTTTGTTCATAGAGATCAATATTATTTCCCTTGTAATTATTATTTATTTAAATTTTCATTATAAACTTTTGGCCCACTAACCAAGGAACCGGTTGAAGTTTACTTTACACAAGGAAACCATGTGTCTTGCAAAGAGATTCAACCCCATTCCTCTTGGATAAGTAGTGTAGTAAATTTCATTATTTTTTTGTTCCATTACATAAGTGTCATGACACCCGAGTCGAAGGCTAAAGGAACAAAAATCTGTGATTGGGGGTGATGGTTGGGTTTCCCTGCCATCATACCTATTGTGGTTAACGTCAAGTTTACTAGGGAGGGTGAATTGACACATTTTTATTGTTTTGTGAAAAAAACATCAGAAAACAAAAGGCAGAGGTCCACCCAATGAAACAACACACACACACACACACGCACACACACACACACACACACACACACACATTAATTAGATATATTTCATTTTTTTTTTTTTACCAAGAGTCATGATTCTGAAAGAAAGACATGATCTTTGTTGGGTCTCCAAATCGATGTCATTTTCACTACTATTGAACCCCATTTTGGCCTATCAAAGCTACTCTTTTCACCATATTTTCCACTCTTTTTGTCATAAAGGTCATTTAAAGGCTCACAAGGTAATATTGATGGTTTATTTGTGTTTTCCCATAGTTTTTAATGAATTAGAATGCTTAAAAGTGTGTTTTATTACTAATGATGGTTTATTGAGCTTAGGTCCTATCACCAACATAGAGATCCGGTAAGCTGTATTGTTGTTCGTTATACTTCTAAAATTCTAGAAGGAAAAATGTGACATGGTTTCTCTCTACAACAACATCGACATGCTCCTAAGATCCCTACATTGATTCTAGAATGAGTAAAAAAGGGCGCTAGTTACAGTGAAAGTCACAATCAACCTTCTTCTCCATATCTCAGCACCAACAACAAATTGCCTTGAGGACGAAAGTAGGAGATATTCTCATGCATTTCATGTCATTAGAATATCTCATGAATGAAGTCAAAGTTATTTTTAAACCTCCAAGTTTAATTATATCTTTTGTTGTGATTTCCTCCATGTAATCGATATGATCAATGCATGAAAAGGGGATCTAACCAGAAGTCGTTTTGCACATATTTGGAAAAAAAAATTGTATTTAAACCTGTGTTTGAGAAACGTAATGTAAGAATGGTATTATGAAATAGATCTTTAACATTCATACTGTGAGATAGATAGCTATTATATCGACTTGTATCTTTGATTTTGATTAATAAAATGTTGGTGTTCTGAGAGTTCAATTCGTGGTTCCAATTACTCTAATCATGTAGCTATTTTAGCAACGTGACTTAGCTTAGATTGTTTCCATGTATCAGTAGCTTAGATTTGTATGTGTGATTTGTGGATTTTATTTGTTTCATTTCAGCTTTGCTTTCACTCACTTTATGTAATTAATTTGGTAAATTATTATCTCTAATTCTGTTCATTGTAACAACTTGTTAATAGAATTAATTTGAATGGGAATTTTTCCATCATTACAACCTTGTAATCATTTTGATTTCCATGCAATTTTTCTTTGGTTTATGAACTCGTTATGTATACAACATATGAATTTTATTGAGTAATAACCCAAGAATAACTTGAACAGTTGCATTGCAGTTTCGATTAATAGTCATATAATCTTCTCTTTCATAATTGAAAATAACTTTAGCAACTTTGAAATACAGGGTTGTATAATTCAATATTCCATACTTAGAGTGTTTGAGTTTAATATAAATTTTGTATGCAAGTGTGTGTGCGTGGATTGAACATTGTCTTTGTTATTCTTTTTCCTTCGTTCCTTTAGTTTAGTGATTAGATTGCTTTGATTACATGTAGCATAAATCTCACCAGAGTTTAAACAAAAAAAATGAGTTTGTATCATCGTGCCGAATGTTGGATAAATTTCAGTGCAATATTTATAACCTGAGCTTGTAAAACTCTTTATTGTTGACTCAATTAGTCCTTTCCTTGCAATTTCCAAACTGTGAATAGATTAATTTTCCATAAATATTTTATATACCCAGTTTGATTAATTATGAGAATAACTTTAGTCGAAGGAGGGAACACTATTTTCCCTTAGAATTTCTTACATAAGTGCTCAAGAAATTTTTGAGTGAAATATTGTAGCCTTTGTGAGCGAGGAACTTTCTTTTTTCGCTTCCCAATGAACACGTTTCTTGTGACTGGATATGAGTGTAGTTACATTCTCTTTCCATAGACTAAATAGTCATTCTTGTCCTAGTCCCTGCACATACAATGTTGACATCTCTAATCTTCTGCCCCCAGAATGATAATTACATGTTCAATAATTAAGTTAATTAATTAGCTCAACATTTTTGGCGCCATTTCTGAGGAGATGCTACAAGGGAGTGGAACTTCTATGGATTTTTTTTGTTGCATGCTTTAGATTAGATTTTTTATTTGTGTGATTTCTTTCTTTAGAGTACTAGCATACTAGATTTGGTGGGAGGGTGAACAATAATATGCAAAGGCACCTTTACTTTAGAATTTATGAAGAGGTTCTAACCAGACACATTCAATTTGGTGAGTACATTGTTTCACTAGTTCTAAAGCTATGTTAGTGCTACATGAATAGAGCTAGGTACAATAGAGGTAGATTTAGGGGAACATGTAGAGTAGTTTCACCAGATAAAAAGATTCCGTCAAATACTAAATTATTGGTAGGAAAGTCTACAAAAGGAGGACATGAAGGTATGATTCCAAAAGGCAGTTCCACCAAATAGAAACCTACAACAAGTGAAACTAAGAAGATCATTGTTCCTAAAACAAATCCTATAGTAGAAGTAGAGGTATTAGGCTGCTCAAATCATCAACTAGAGAATGAAGAAGAAGATTTCAATCCAATCTTGGAACCAATATCTCCACACATACTGTTAGAGTATATTGCATTTAGGAACATACACATAGCTGAAGGAGAAGGAGAATTACAAATACAAACTCATGATGGAGGTGAATTACATAGAGATGAAGAGGTAACTTTTGGGTTTCCAATAGTAGATCCTGATACAAATGTGAAAATGAATAATATCAATCCTTTAGTCTTACCTCACTTCCATGGGATGGTAAGAAAAGACCCATATTCTTTTCTTTTTGAATTTGATATTCTTTGTCGTAGCTATGATTATACCTCTGATGCACAAAAGTTAAGGTTATTCCCAACCACCCTTAAAGATGCATCTCTTTGCTAGTTTATGGTTTTGGGTGGGGACACCATTAGAACATGGGAACACATTCATGGCACTTTTCTCAAGAAATATCAATATTACTATAAGGCTAGGGAATTAAGAGAAGAAATATTTAAAATGACATAGAAAGGGGAAGAAATCCTTGAAGACTATCTTGAATTTTTTTTTTATAATCTTCAAATATCTAAACAACACAAGTTAGAGTTAGAAACAATTAGAACCATTTTCTTGAGAGGTCCATTAGATGAATCAATAAATTTTCTCAACTTAATGGGATTTAGTGACGTCTCTCGACTAAGATTTGAAGAAGTTTATGATTTGTGTAGAAGATATTCTCAGAACCAGGCCAGATCTGGAAAAGGACCAAGGGACACTCTTTCCAAAGTCACAAAATCAGCTACTAGTGGTGTCACCAAAGATGAGTTTGGAAATTTTCTTGAAAATTTCCAAACTGATCTTCTTGGAACTCTTAGTTTATAGTTAGATACTTTGCAATTTAAAAATAAATAAGAAGATGGAAAATATTTTTTTTCTATTTTTTGTCCTAAGTGCAGAGAAAAAAACCCACTAAGAGAATGTTCTCTTTATAATATTAATATCTGTGACATTTGTGCAAGAGACCATCCTACAGAACAATGCCTCTCTCTACCAAGAGTCAGAGTAGTGTACCAAGGGGAGAATCAAGCAACCAAATAATTATGTACATTGGCACCGAAAATACCTTGGCAACCAAGGGCACTAGGCATGACTTCAAACCCTGCATCTCAATTTACTTCATATTTTTCTAGTTAACAATATTCACCACAATTCTTGGATCCTACTATGCCTTGGAAAGGATGGCCCTGACAATAGGTTCACAACTGTCCTTGGCAACAAGTATGGCAGGGAACCAAGTATGGGAACATGTCTTCCTATACCTATCCTACACCCCCACAACCATCATACCCTATGCCACCACCTTAACAATATCCACAAAAACCATATCTCCAACAAATTCCATTTTACACATAATCACAAACACAACTAACCACACCACCTCAACAAATAAAACTTCAACAACCCCAACAACTACAAATTCCATCCACCCAACCTCCAAGACCTACACAGTTTCCTGTTCAACCAATTTATAACCCCAATAATAATATAACTCAGCCTGCTTTAAACACTGAGTTACAACTCTTTCCTACCTATCTGGTCACTTAAGTGGACTTACAATCAATTCAACTTAGGTTAGGTAAGGTGCTCAATAATAAATATCCTAAAATTATTGAAGAAGAGTCAGAGGAGGAACCTCCCAAACATATAAGTGATAATGTCGGAATAAATCAAACTTCCCCACATTTATAGCTTCCCCATTCATCCGTCTTGCCTTCTTATCCATAAAGGTTAATCTTGGAGAAATCAATTGTTCATCCCAAATTTTACTTAGTCTTTGAATTATGGAGTGTTTTCATCAAAGTCCCTTTATTGAAATCCATTAGAGATAGACCTATTTATTCCAATACCATTAGGGAACTTTGTGTAAAGAAACCCATAAGAAAGAAGATAAAACCAATACAAATTCAATTTGTGGGGAGATCAACGAATCTCATGTCAAGACAAATATTTGTAGAAAAATATCAAGACCCTGGAAACTTGATTGTTTCAATACAAATAAATGATTTTCTCATCCAAAAAACTCTTTTTGACTTAGGGTATACCATCAATAGCATGACACTGTAGACCATGGAGAAATTACAATTACTTAACCTTCATCCTAAACCCATTGTTTTAGAGTTAGCAGACCGATCCAAGATCAAGCCCGAGGGTGTATTAGATGATGTGATTGTTTCCTTAGAATCATGGGAATATATTGTTGACTATATGGTATTTCAGCCCAAAAATCCTTCATGGTTTCATCCCATGATTTTAGGAAGTCCATAGCTAGCCATCACAAATGCATTTATCGGTTGTAGGTCTAGGAACATGCTTATTTCTCATGGAGACTCAGTGAAAAATGTAACTCTATATATTCCCATCAAATCCTCTCATGAGATTGAAAACACTCCATGGTTAGACACTTCCAATAGACATGGAGAAAATGTTCAATCCATTTCTATAATAGATCAAATTATGCAATTCAAAGCACTCACCAAAGAAGACTAGATGCAAAGTTTTTTGGTCAATTTAGATCCTTTGGAAAATTCTGATTTATCTCTTGATCACATATTTAGTTTATAATTCCAAGAGAATTATGATATTTCCTCATCACTACAACTTTCTACAATGTCCACTGATATGACAGAATCAAGCACCATTCATGTTGAGATCAGTCCAGTTAATTTTTTACATTTAAATTCTCAACTTGGTAGTTCTCAACAAGAACAACTAATTAAAATGTTGCAGAAACACGTGAATGTATTTTCATGGAGCTATCAAGATATGAAGGGAATTAATCCTGAAACTTGTACCCATCATATATATATTCAAGAGAATTCCCATCCTATTAGGCAACCACAAAGGTGGATGAACGCTGCTCTCAAAGAAATTGTCAAAGAATAATTATAGAAATTACTCGAGGTTTGGTTTATCTACCCAATTTTAGACAAATGGATATCACCCCTTTTCATTGTACACAAAAATAATGTTAAGTGGTGTATTTGTGTCGATTATAGAGAACTTAACAAATCCAATTTAAAAGATTATTTTCCTCTTCCATTTATTGACCAGGTTTTGGACACATTAGTCGGAAAAAATTATTTCTCTTTTCTCGATGGCTTTAGTCGGTATAAACATATACATATTTCACCCGGGGATCAAGATAGGATAAAATTCACTTGTCCATGGGGGACATACTCTTATAAAGTGTTACCCTTTGGACTATGTAATTCTCCTGCCTCTTTCCAGAGAGCAGTTCTAGCTATCTTCTATGATTTGATCCGCAATTGTGTGGAAGTTTATATGGATGATTTCTTTGTATATGGTGGTACTTTTCTTGAAGCATTAGAGAATATAGAAAAAGGTTTTGATAAGATTCCAGGAAAATAACCTTGCTTTGAGTGATGCTAAATGTCATATGTTGCAGACAACAAGAATTGTTCTTGGCCATTTCATCTCTAGTGTTGGGATTCAAGTTGACCTGACAAAAATCCTAGTTTTGAAATCTCCAAAAGATGTAAGAATATTTTTAGGACATGTTGGTTATTATAGGAGATTCATAGAAAATTTTACGAAAATAGCCACCACTTTATTTAAATTACTCACCAAGGATACTGACGTTTTTTGGGATGATCATTGGAAACATGCTTTTGAAGTACTAAAAGAAAAGCTTACACAAGCACCAATTTTGAGGGGGGAAAATTGGTCTCTTCCCTTCCAAATTTCAATCGACGCCTCCAACATAGATCTTGGATATGTGTTGGTAAAGTAAGAAAATCATTCATCCTACTCCATTTATTTCATTAGCAAGAACTTAACACCAACTCAATTAAACTATACAGTCACGGAAAATAAATTTTTAGCAGTCGTGCATGCAGTTAATAAGTTTAGACACTACATCACTCGATATGAGGTATTCATTCATACCAACCACTATACCATTAGATACCTAATGAATAAAACCATAACCAATGGTAGGGTGACTAGATGGATTTTAGTGTTACAAAAGTTTAACATTACTATTCTAGATAGACCCGGAAATACAAACATGGTAGCATATTTCGTTTCTACAATTCATAATGAGGAACAAGCAATTCATGTAGATGATGAATTTCCTAACAATTTTTTGTTGTTGTTGTTGTATCTACTACCTCCCCATGGTTTGCAGATGTGGCTAATTATTTGGTTACATGGAAACTGCCACAACATCTTCACCTAATGAATCCTTGTCCAAAGAAGTGCTTCATATTCTTGGGTAGGAGGGGACCTCTTCTAGATAGGACATGACTTTATTATTAGAATATGTGTCCATGAAGATGAAGTGTTTGTTATATAAAAATATTTTCATGAAGATCCATGCGGAGGGAACTTCTCTCACAAGAGAACAACATATAAAGTTCTTCGTTTAGGATACTATTGGCCAACCTTCTTCAAGGATGCCAAACAAAATGTTCAAAGGTGCAACAATTGTCAATGAATGGGACGCCCAATATGATTTGATGAGATTCCTTTACATCCCTAGGTAATGATTGAGCCTTTTGAGAAACGAGATCTAGATTTTGTAGGGCCGATCATTTTTTCATTGAAAAAGTAAAGGTATATCTTAGTTTGTATTGATTATGTTACCAAGTGGGTAGAAGCCAAAAATATTTTCTGTATTATTGAAGGAATAGTTGTTGATTTTCTATTTGAATATATTTTTACCCATTTTGGTGTGCTAAGAGAAATTGTAACAGATCAAGGATCACAATTCACATCAAATTTGGTGCAGGCCATCACTAAGTAATATCAAATAAGACACTGGAAATCCTCCCCTTACCATTCACAGGCCAATGGATAAGTGGAGTCCACAAATAAGGTCCTTAAATAAATTCTGACCAAGACAGTACAATGACATCATGAGGACTGGGTAGATTGTCTTCTCGAGGCACTGTGGGCCTATAGGAATACATGGAGGAACACAACCATATTCACAACATATGAATTAGTGTATGGAAAACAAGTTTTCCTTTGGATATAATTTCAAGTGAAGACCTACAGAACCACAACTCAATGAGGTATGGATCTTACAAGGGCACAAAAATAAAGGATAGTTAAGCTAAATGAATTGGATAAGATGCGTCAAGACATCATCCAACATACCGCCCTTTTACAAAAATAGATAAGTAAATGGCATGACAAGTTCGTTCAGAAGAAGTAGTTCAAATCAGGGGATTGGGATATCATTTTTTATTCAAAGTTTAAAATTTTTAAAGAAAAGTTCACCATGTGATGGTTAGGTCCATCTGAAATTTTGAATGTCTTCGAAAATGGTTCCGTGAATATTAATACCATTGATGGGGAAGGGATTTATTTCTTGGTCAATGGGCATCGACGAAGATTTTACAAGCAACCCGTCAGCCGAGAAGAGTTCATCCAATGTATTCAACAACAGTCTGAGATGGAGGTACTAAGTAGGGAGGACTCCCAACCTACTGTAACCTCACTTTGGTTCATTTCTGATTCCTTCATGAAATAAAAAATACATACACACATATTATAAAAAGAAAAAAAAAGTAATAATGTCCTTTTGTGAAAACCATCTCTATGGCACATTTGGACAGGGAATTTGCTTGAAAGCCAGGTAACTGTCTGAAAAATGTTCCCCAAACTTTTCTTAATAGAAGGGAGACTATTTACTATAAGATATATAAGTTTGGTTTGTCCCAAAAATATGAATTTTTTCTATGCCTAAACTCTTAACAATAGTTTCATCAAGAAATGATTTGGGTCTATGAAAAACCTTCTCATTACAGAGCTTGGGATAACCATCCATGTTTTCTTTTCACCATAGTTAGCAACCATCTCCACTGTAGTTAAATTTTGTTATGTCAGAATCTTTGTGAGAGGTTAAAAGTTCACAATAAAGTCATGCATGTAATATTTTTATAATCTTGTACTATGGTCATTCAAAATCATTTGTTATATGCTCGTGTCATTTGATGGTGGATTCCCTAAGGAAATCCTTTTGATAAACCTTAACCCATCGACATAAAAACAATATCTGGGGTCAAGGTTAGATATTTCATAATGCTCTGGAATCTGCATGCATTAATGGTTGATCTCCTTGTTGTCAATCATGGGGATTCATCGATGCCTCTTGGTTGACGAATCTTGCAAGTGACTCAACATGAAAACATCTATTTGTACCTATCAATATGCACTAAGGTACTTTATCACTCATTGCCATTAAAGGTGAGATGCTTCACGTTGAGTTCTTGAAAAATGGTAGCCAACCTATGGATTTGAAGGGATTTGAAGAAGAATTTGATGGAAGTGTGGCTTGTATGGGTGACTTGGTGATTTCTGTATCAGAAGAAATGTTGGCTCGAGATACAAGACTCTCGAGAATAGGGGAACGTTGGTTCAATAATAAACAGGTGAAGGTAGGGGTCTCAAATCGATTCTTGTGCACGACGAGGCATAATTTGGACTAGAAAAAGGGGGTGCCTAGGGTATGGATAGTGGAAAAGTGGAGAAATATCTTGTGCATGCTCCAAAAGATTATTACATGTAAGGGACGTTATGCCGTCACTTTTCTCTACCATATCTACCTCTTGCTTCATATTGAAGCTAGTAGTGAGTTGAATTTTCCATTTTATCTTTGTCAAATTTTGGGTAGGATGGATAAGCATGTGAAGGAAAACCCTAAAAATGTACATAGAAGCATGTATCACCATAACTTAGTTAAATCTTGATTATTGAGGAATTAAACAAAAGGGGAGATAGTTGGGATGGATTCCTATCCAAAAAATTTGAGGAATTTATTATTGAAGCACCAATTACAGCTATGGTTACATGTTTTGTTTGCATGGGGACACACAAATCCATAGGCACGGGGGAGATGGGTCTCTAAATCAACGCCATTTTCACTAATAGGGAACCCTATTTTGACCCATTAAAGCCACTCTTTTCACCATATTTGCCACTCTTTTGTCATAAAGGTCATTTAAAGGCTCACAAGGTAATATTAATGGTTTATTTGTGTTTTCACATAGTTTTTAATGAATCATAATGATTAACAGTGTGTTTTATTACTAATGATGGTTTATTCAGCTCATGTCCTGTAATCAACATAGAGGTATGGTAACCTTCTCATTGTTCATTATACTTCTAGACTTCTAGAAGGAAAACCACGACTTGGGTTCTCTCTATAGAAGCATCAACATGCTCCTAATCTCCTTACATTGATTCTATAGCGAGTAAAGAAGGGTGTTAGTTGCAGTCAAAGTCACGGTCAAAAATCTTCTCCATATCAGTGCACCACCAACAAATTGCCTCGAGGATGAAATTAGGAGATATTCTCATGCATTTCATGTCATGATAATATCTCATGAACGGACTCAAGGTTAATTTTATACCTCTAGGTTTAATTATATCACATGTTGTGATTTCCTCCATGTAATTGATATGGCCAATATGTGAAAAGGAGATTTGACCAGAAGTCATTCTACACATATTTGGAAAAAAATGTTTGTATGTAAACTCGTGTTTGAGAAACGTAATGTAAGCATGGTATTATGAAATAGATATTTAACATCCAGGCTATGATATCAATAGCTATTATATTGACATTTATCTTTGAGTTTGATTAATAAAATGTTGGTGTTCTGAGAGTTAAATTCATGGTTCCAATTTCTCTAATCTTGTAGTTGTTTTAGCAACGGGATGCTAATTGGGAAGGCCCCACCAAGTTGGCCATCATTACCATGTATTATTATCTTATATTTATAAGTGTGATTTGTGTGTTTTATTTGTTTCATTTCATCATTGTTTTCATTCAGTTTATGTAATTAATTTTGTGAATGTTTATGATCTAATCTTGTTCATTGTAAGAACTTGTTAATATAATTCATTTGAATGGGAATTGCACCATCATTACAACCTTGTAATCATTTTGATTTCATTATCTGAACATACTAAAAGCATAGCTATGTTTCCATGAAATTCTTCTTTGGTTTATGAACTCGTTTTGTATACAACATTTGAATTTTATTGAGTAATAACCCAAGCATAACTTGAACAATTTCATTGTAGTTTCAATTGATAGTCATATAATCTTCTCTTTCATAATTTCAAATAACTTTAGTAACTTTGAAATACATGGTTGTATCATTCAATATTCCAAACTTAGAGTGTTTGAGTTTAATATAAAGTTTGTATCCAAGTGTGTGTGTGTGGATCGATCACTTCCTTTGTTATTCTTTTTCCTTCGTTCCTTCAATTTAGTGATTAGATTTCTCTTATTACAGGTAGCATAAATCTCATCAGAGTTTAAACGATAAAATTGAGTTTGTTTCATTGCGATGAACACTGGATAAATTCCAGTGAAATATTCATAACTTGAGCCTGTAAAACTCTTTATTGTTAACTCAATGAGTCATTTCCTTACAATTGCCAAAGTGTGAATAGATTAATTTTCCTTAAATATTTTATATACCCAATTTTCTTTTGCAATTACGAGAATAATTTCACTTGAAGGTGGGGATGATATTTTCCCTTAGAATTTCTTACACGAGCGCTCAGGAAATGATTGAGTGAAATATTTCAGCCTTATCCAGTGGGGAACTTTCTTGTTTTTCTTCCCAATGAACAAGTTTCTTGTGACTGGCTAGGAGTGTAGTTCCATTCTCTTTTGATAGACTAGATACTCATTCTTGTCCTATTCCCTTCACATGCAATGTTGGTATTTATAAGCTTACGCCCCTAGATTGATAATTACATGTTCAAAAATTAAGTTAATTAATCAACTTGACAATATTGTCACATGGATGGCTTGGTCTTTGAATTTATGCACTGTCAATTTATAGGATACTAAGAGTCAAAGCTAGGAAAGTATCAACAGGACCCCCTCGAAAATTTTCTCTTCTTGCTATCAATTGATTGTACTTATTTTTCAAATTGGGCTGTTGGATAAATCTCATAGTTTTGAAATTTCAATAGTTTATCATGGATCAAAATACTACATTGTTTGGATAAGCTCAAATAAAATCCCTAAGGGAAGTCGTGATCCTCTTCCTTTGCATAGGTATCCTTCTTCTATCTAGGTGGATTTAATATCCTAAAAGCACTAGTGAAGAGAAAGGGCCAATCCCTCCTTCTTTGAACTTCATGGGGCACTCATTGTTCTGACCAAATGGTGTATGCTAGCTCACTCATTTCATACTGGGAGAATTATTTGTGAGATAAAAGGTGTGACCCTGATCAAGATGAATTTCATAGTGGAATGGTATCCCATATTATGATTAACTATATTAAAATTAAAAAATAACACATGGCTAAAGTCTCAAAACTTTTTTTATTCCACCCAACATCCTAGTAAACCTTTACTTTTCAGCCAAATAATTATTTTTCCATACTTGTAGAAGCCTATTGAACTGATGGAATTGAGTTTTTATTCCCAAAATTTTATACCCATCCTTCCTTTTTCCTACCTAGACCAATTTCCAATCCATTTTAGGAAATTCTGGGCTTTTTTTCACATATTACAAGGCACAAATGACTTGTTGTTCATAACTTCCATCCATATTAAATGGCATGGTTGTAGATTTCCTAATCCATTTTCACTCTTAATTCTAGTGTTTTAGCATAAACCAATAATTGGATAAGTGTTTTAGACCCTAGTTTACCTCAGGAGCTAGTTTAGATCATTTTTCCAAGGTCATAAGGGATTGAAAACTTCCTATTCAATTATATTAGTTCATTGGTCCAAAAATGATTGAACAATTTTTCTCACCCCTTGCTTGCAAATACCAACTCTAGGCCTTGTTGTCCCTCCAAGAACCTAAGGGAGGACAATACCTAAATTGGGTGGTCCTAAGAGGTCTTGCACATAGATCCCTCGCATCTCCTTCTTCCACTTTCATCACCTTAGACATTAGGACCATTTGGAGCATGGGTAGCCTCTACCTTGTGCTAAGATACCAAAGAGGCTATAACTATCTTAACTGTAGGATAAGTAGGATCCATCTCAATGAACATTTTTTTCTTGTAACACTCTCATGTTGATAAATTATCCTCGACACTAGTTCACGTTGTCTAAAAAATTCAACATTACATTTTTCTTCAACACATGATAGTGATTATAGAAATCACTTCAATGTGGCATATCTTGTCCTAAAGAATAATCAATGGTAGGTATTCCAAATGGAAAGTTATACTACAATAATTTAATCTAAAGTTCATTTCTACTAAATCAAATAAATATTTAGATTTTGTAGACATAATGTCAGAGTTATCCCAAGATGGTGAGGATTAGTTTGAAACTAAATCATCACCTGACAAACATTTGTCCCTCATTGCCTCTTCTGATCTATGGTATGAATACATACCGGTGTATCTCTAGAATTGATGGTGTCCTTCTTTCCTATATCATGATGAGCATCGATGCATTTTCCATCATGAAAAGAGATACCTCATTATTGGTGACACTTTGTGTCATTGAGGGGCCCATCTTATGTTATGTTGATGTTAGATTCACGAGGAAGTAAAGAAGGTTCTTAGTGGTTGCTACAATGGATAATGTGGTGATCACCTTTCTGGGTTGGCAATGACTAGGAAGATATTTCACATAATATATTCTTGACCTTCTATTTTCAAACATTATGTTAAAGAAATCAAGAAATGCCATCCTTGTTAGGTGTTCACAAAATGCGTTTGCACATACAACTACTTTTTTTCTTGTTTTCACAATTGCCCCCTTTAAAAAATAGGGATTTTATTTTATGACATGTCATCATGTTTGGACAAAAGTGCTGAAATATTGGTTGTCATTGATGTCAACCCTTAAAGAAGTCAGGAAGCCCTGAAGGTATGGTTATGAAACCTATAGTTGATTGAGGAAAATGGACATGAAGGACAATGTAAATGCAGGTAACTCATTCATGGATGGACAATACATATCATGCCATTTCCAATGATATGTAGTACACCACGTGGTTCGTCATGGTTGAGGATTTATGGTCTTGTGAAGTTGGAGGACCTAGAAGAATGATCTAGAAGCCCCTGGAAGGTCAACAAGAAGTTACAGGTCATTCATTAAGGGTAAAGTAGTTGCAACAAGAATTTAATTAAGGGTAAATTGGTTGCAACAAGATAATGTGGGTGATCCCTAAAATAAAGAAAAGGGGTAAAACAATTACAAGCTAGCCCCTAAAGGAAGTCACTTGGACAGTATAAATAAGACTTCAATAGACTCTTATTAACACATATTGAGCACATTGAATATATATGTTTTAAATTTTTATGGACATGTAGTATTGACAGATCGAAAGCAATGAGTCTGAGGAAATGAATTTTAGTGAAGAGAGAATTTGCAGGAGTCGAAGGGATGAAGTTGAGATTACTATTATAGGGTTATCCTAAGGTTGTACGTGAGTTGCATTGAAGGAGAGCATGGATATACATTAGTTGCGTACTCAGAGAAGCACATACATATGCATGGTTTAGTGAAGGAGAATGTGGATGTACAAAGAAGAAAATAAATCCATGAGTTGGAGAGGAAGTAGGGTGTAGACAGTCGTGAGCCATCGTGGGATAGAGCATGGACATCCATGAGTTTACAGAGCACATGGCACATATCTGTTGAGAAAAATTGAAGTTCAGAATATCAAATCCATCGGGTCAGCTACAATTTGAGAGGTATGGTTTACTATGTGTGTTAGGGTCTATATTTTGAAATAGTCCAACACATAAGTGTCTTAGTAGTTCATGAGTATTTCATTTGGAAGACATTCTTTTGGATCTTGGTATGAGGGTTTTAGGCATAAGGGTTTGAGTGGTAAAAATTGATGAAGTATATCAATAGTGATAGGTTGTGGCAGTGACAGTGACAGATCAGTAACAGGTTGATTTATTCAATGGTAGCGACAGGTTGTCTACATTCATATTTACAGGTGGTTGGACGAGGAAAGGAAAGGGGGTTGTAGCCTCCTTCCAATTGGTGCCAGATAATTGGGGAGTTGGAGCTTCCTTCAAGTTGGAGCCTCCTTCTAGTTGTAGCTGGAAAATAAGGAAGTTGGTGCTTCCTATAAATTTATTTCTTATGACATATAAGAAAATCATTCTGTGGTTTTCTCCCACATTGGGTTTCCACCTAAAATTTTGGTGTACTATGCATTTGTGGTTGCTTATTGTTCATGGTTTATTTATACTATTGATGATACATTAAATGCTAACGTTAAATTCTTGAATAATTCTCTTAAAGTTAAAGAATACACATTGTGGTTAAAGGTGGTAATAAAGTACTCATACTCATTCACCCCCCCTCTCAATATTCCAACAATTGGTATTAGATCCGGTCCTTCAAGAAATAGTTTAATCGCTGGAAGGAGATCATGGAATACGCTAATATTGAAGAACCAAGGTTTGATGGACATAACGATGTATTTTGGAGTAAAAGGATGCAAACCTTTTTATATACATGGGGATTTGATGTTTGGTAGTCAATAGTAGACGAATATGTAGCACCAACCACTCCCCCAACTGACAAACATGGAAAGAAACTTAGCGAAAACAACTCAAAGGATAAAGGCACCATTATGAGCATTCTGGATGATTCAATATTTGTCAAAGTTATTCATTGGAAGAAATCAAAGGATCTTTGGGATAAACTTCAAAATATTTATGAAGGAGATACCGAAGTCAAGGGAGCTAAGATTCAAACCCTTAGAGCCAAGTTTGAGAAACTGAAGATGAAGGAAGATGAAGACATTGCAACCTACTTTCTACGGGTTGATGAAACAATGAACACTATTAGAGGATTGGGAGAAGAAGTTGATGAGTCGGTGGTCGTTCAAAAGGTTCTAAGATCTCTACCTATGATATTTGATCTTAAAATATCAACCCTGGAAGAAAGAATAGATCATGACAGTTTGAGCATGGACGAGCTACATGGAATATTCACAACTTATGAAATGAGGATAGAGCAAGAGAACCCATTAAAAAATGAATAAATGTTCAAATCATCCAAGAAGACGAAGAAACAAAACAAACAAAAGTCAAAACCAGATTACAGTTGCAATGATGATTCAAAAGAAGATGAAGAAGTGGAAAACTTTGTAAGGAAGTTAAAAAGAGGAACCAAAAAATACAAAGGTATGCTTCCATTGAAATGTTTTAATTGTGATGGTATTTTCCATTTTTCTTCTAAATGTCCTTATGCTAAGAATAAAGGTAGCGATGAAGAATAAGATCCTAAGAAGAAAAAAAAAATCAAAAGGGAGACAAGAGGAAGAACAAAAATAAATTCTTCAAGAAACGTTTCTACTCAAAGATACATCTCTTCATTAGATGAGGATGATGATAGTGACAATGATTCAGAAGTAGTACTCTTCATGGCAGTAGAAAATGATGAAGACGATTCCAAATATTCCAAAAAAGAAGGTGAAGTCGATCTCAAAGAAGAATTAATCAGTTCCTTAGAAGAACTAGGGAAATAAAGAAAGAAAATCAAGTCACTCAAGGCAGAGTTAAAGAAGAAATAAGGATCTCAAAATTCCAACTCAGAAGAAATCAAGACGATAATCACAAATTTAAAGATCCAGGTAGAAGAAGACAAAAGGATTGAAGAAACATTTAGAAAAAAGTTAGAAGAAAAAGAGAATTTGATTGAAATATTGGAAGCAAAAATAATTGGATGAGATCATCAACAAAATATGCAGTAGAATAACACCAAAATATTGGATGAGATCATCAACAATCAAAGGAAATACTTTGATAGGTCCGGGTTAGGATATGACCAGATGCATACTAAGAAAGGTTGAAGCTCCAAGACAACATAATATGAAGCAGAAAAAAGCACCTATGCAGAAATAGTCAGAGGTAATCAAGAAGAAAATCACAAAGGAATTGGACCACTTAGAATATTTAGAACACAAAACCAACAATCAACAACATCTCAAGAAGAAAAATGATTCAGAAGAGGAATGCCATCCAGAAGATCCCCTACATCCAGGTATCAAACTAATTTTCTTGGTTTATGTTATTCGTGTAATCATTTTGGTCACAAAGTTGCAAACTATAAAGCCTACGCCAAGAACAAAAGAAACTATGAAGGATATTCAAACAATAATTATCCTAAAAAGTCACATGAAGCACAAAAAATAAATCGAAACAATTTTGGTTCACTAAGTAATGAAATAGAGTGCTACAAGTGAAAAAAATTTGGACACATGGCCAAATATTGTAGATTGACTATTCCTCCAAAGGAACCAAAGAAGAATAACAATAGTCATAAATAGAAACCACAAAGGATATGGAAAAGAAAGCATGATCAATTCAATACCAAAGAATGCTTTCATGCTATACACGTGAAACACAAGAAAAGTGGGTGGTATGTTGACAACAGTTATTCAAAGCATATGACAGGTGATAAGAATTGGTTTATGACTCTAAAGAAGGAATGAGATGGATCAATTTCATTTTGAAATGATAACTTACCTAGAATAATAGGTAGAAGCAAAATCAAGCTTGGGATCAAAGATGCCAAGGAAGGAAATGTTCTACTGGTCGAAGTTATGAAGCAAAATCTTCTGAGTGTCAGTCAAATGTGTTATCAAGGACAAAAATTTTTGTTTGACTCAGAAAAATGCGAGATAATAAAAGAAGGATCAATAAAATTGGAAGGGGAAAATGTTTCTTAGGAAAGGAAAATGAAAGTTGGCTCTAGCATAGAAGGATGGGTCACATAAAATTTGATAACCTTGTGAAAATTAGAAGAAAGGAAGCAGTGAAAGAAATGTCTGAGATCTCAAAGCCAACAAATTCTCTATGTGAGAATTGTCTATAAAGAAAACAAACCAGGACCAAGTTCAAATCAAAAGAGAACTCCACATGGTTATTGTACACACTAATCTATGTGGAACTATGATAACAAAGGGATTAAATGGCGAATAATACTTTATGCTATTAGTTGATGACTACACGAGAATGAATGCAATTTTATTTTTGAGAAAGAAGTCAGAGGAATTCAAACAATTCAATATATACATATAGATGGTCGAGACTGAGATGGATTTGAAAATCAAGTGTTTGAGATCATACAATGGAGGAGATTTTACATCAAATTAATTCATGGATTTTTATGGTGAACATGGAATAAAGAGATAGTTCTCGACAGCCATGAAACCTCAGCTAAATGGAGTGGTTGAAAGGAAGAAAAGAAAAATATAGGAAATGGCCAAGACCATGTTGAAATATTCCAAGTTGAGTGACATCTTTTGGGCACAAGAAGTTCATACAATAGTTCACATCCTAAACAAAGGAATGCTCATAAGTAACAATGATAACACTTCTTTGAGTTATGGAAAGGAAGCCCAGAAAATGTGAAGCATTTCAGAGTATTTGGAAGAAAATATTATATCAAAAGAGAAGATGGAAGGCTTGGAAAATTTGACTCCTGAGTTGACAAAGGTATACTAGTTGGGTATTCAAGAAAAAGAAAAGAATATAAATTATTCAGTCCAAGACTCAACATAATCGTGGAAAGAATCAATGTAACGATTGATGAGACATATGTATGGAAGGACAAATAAGGAAGCAAAGACTTAGAAGAGCAAGATGATGAGGAATATCTAAAATAAGAAGAAGTGGAATAAGAAGAAGAAGAATAAGAGCAACCATAAAAAAAAGAAGAGGAATATGAGCAACAGATACATCCTAAGACACCTAGATGAAAAGTACAAAAAAATCATCCACCAGAACAAATTATTGGGAATAAATATGCAGGAGTTGAAACCCGAAGAAGAATAATTTCACCAGAACAACAACACCTAACATTGTTATCTATAGTTGAACCAAGTAGTTTTGAAAAGACCAACAAGGATGAACACTGGATCAATGATATGGATGAAGAATTGGATTATATAGAGAATAATGACACATGGGAACTGGTTCCAAGACTGAAGAACAAGAACATGATTTGTACAAAGTGGGTTTTATGAAACAAACTGATTGAGGATGGACAAGTAACGAGAAACAAAGAAAGGTTAGTTTGGAAAGGATACAATCATATTGAAGGTATAGACTTTCAAGAATTTTTTTCCCTGGTTTCTAAAATGGAAGCAATTAGATTAATCTTGGCTTATGCATATTTGAAGAAGATGAAGGTATATCATATGGATGTGAAATCAACCTTCCTAAATGGAGAGTTAGAAGAATTTTTTTACATTGAGCAGCCAAAACGATTTCAGTTATTAGAAAGGGAGGATTATGTTTGCAGGTTGTAAAAAGCAATGTATGGTCTCAAGAAAGCCCCTAGAGCATGGTACTCAAGGTTGGACATGTATTTACAACAAAAAGGTTTCAAGAAAGGAAATAAAGATAATAATCTCTACATAAAGGTATATCAAGATAGCATATTAATAATTGAAGTTTATGTTGATGAAATTATTTTTGGAAGCGATGATGACATGATGAGTTAGAAGTTTTCTAAAGACACACAAAATGAGTTCGAAATGTCTTTTCTTGGTGAGTTGAATTTTGTTTTGGGACTTAAGATATATCAGTGTGATACATGTATATTTATTTCACAAACCAATTATATCAAAGAAATGCTAAAAAGGTTTGGAATGGAAGAATGTAAGTCCGTAAGTACTCATATGCAAATGAGTTGCAAGTTAAGCAAAGAAGATGAATTCAAGGATGGAGATCAAAGAATCTTCAGATCAATGATTGACAACTTACTCTATGTGACGCAATCAAGACTGGATGTGATGCAAGTAGTTGGAAAAGTAGCAAGATTTCAAGTAGCACCAAAGGAAACACATGTTATGACAGTAAAGAGAATATTTAGATATCTCAAAGAAACAAAAGACTATGGGTTATGGTATCCAAAAGGAAATGAACAATATCTAGTTTCTTATATAGATGTAGATTGGGATGGAAGAATTGACAACAAAATAAGTACGAGTGGAAAAAATTTCTATTTGGGTGAGTGTCTAGTATCCTAGTTAAGCAAGAAGAAATCATCAATACCATTGTCTACAACAGAAGAAAAATATCTCGCAACAATAACGTGTTGTATTCAGGTTATCTGGATGAAACAAAATTTGCAGGATATACAAGTGGACTATGATGAGCCAATTCCAATATTTTGTGATAACACTAGTGCTATCAATATCTCAAAGAATCTAGTGATGCACTCCAAGATTAAACACATTTCGATCAAGTATCACTTTCTATAGGAACAAGCTATAGAGAAGAACATCAAGATAGAGTACATTGGGGAAAAGAGAATATTGCATATATCTTCACCAAACCTCTTTCGAGGGAGACCTTAGAGTATCTTCAAAATAAACTTGGAGTAGTTTCAACCCCACAGTGAACTTCACAACATCAAGAACAATAGGACAGAGGGAGAGAAGAAATAAATATGACAATTCATGAAGACTTGGAGTCAATAATTTTGAATGATTTTCATATATGTCAATTATTTACACGAGGAAACACCATGAAGAGAAAAAGTTAGCATAACAATATGAAGCTTGCAGACATGGGGAGCAACCCCAAGAAGAGTGCAGATAGGGGGGAGCAACCCAAAGAAAAATGCAAACAGGGGGAGTATCCCCAAGGCAAGTTCAGACAGGGGGAGCAACCCCAAGGAAAGTTACCATTTTCCATTGATGTCAAAGGGGGAGAGAATGAGTTGATGCAGGTAAGCAAAGATAAATATAAAAGGTATAAATACCGAGGAAGTGATGGTCACAAGGGGAGCATAAGCATGCACATATGCGTTTCCATGCCATAAGTGTTGAGGTATTGCATCAGAGTGTTGTCATCAATGCCAAAGTAGGATATTTTTGAAAGGTTGGTTGTCATTGATGTCAAACATTGAAGAAGTCAGGAATCCCCAAAGGTATGGTTATGAAACCCGTAGTCGATCGAGGAAAAAGGACATGAAGGAAAGTGTAAATGCAGGTAGCTCATTTATGTATGGACAATACATATCATGTCATTTCTGGTGATATGTGGTACATCATGTGGTTCCTCACAATTGAGGAGTTATGTCCTTGTGAAGTTGGAGGACCCCAAAGAATGATCTAGAAGCCCCTATAAGTTCAACAAGAAGTTACAGGCCATTCATCAAGGGTAAAGTAGTTGCAACAAGAATTTAATTAAGGGTAAAGTGATTGCAACAAGAGATTTTGGGTTATCTCTAAAATAAGGAAAATGGGTAAAATAGTTACAAGCTATCCCCTAAAGGAAGTCACTTGAAAAGTATAAATAAGACTTCAAGAGACTCTTATTAACACTTATTGAGCATATTGAATATCTATGTTGTAAAGCGTTATGGGAAGGTACTATTGAAAAATTTGAAGCAGTGAGTCTGAGGCAGCGAAGTTCAGTGAAGAGAGAAGCTGTAGGATCCAAAGGGACAAACTTGAGATGACTATTATAGGAAAATACTAAGATTATCCATGATTTACAGTGAAGGAGAGAACGAATATCCGTGAGTTGAAGACTAAAAAATCATGGACATACACAGGGTTCAGTGAAGGAGAATGCAGGGGTAAAGAGAAGAAAATAAATCCACGAGTTGTAGAGGAAGTAGGGTGCAGACAGTCATGAGCCATGGTGGAAATAGCATGGACATACATGAGTTTACAGAGAATAAGGCACATATCTATTTAAGGAAACTGAAATTCAAAAGATCAAATCCATCAGGTCAACTACAATTTGAGAGGTATGGTTCACTGTGTATGTTAGGGTCTATATTCTGCAGTAGTACAACACATAAATGTCTTAGTATTTCATGAGTATTTGATTTGGAAGACATTCTTGTGGATCTTGGTATGAGGGTTTGAGGCATAAGGGTTTGAGTGGTAACAATTGATGAAGTATAGAAATAGTGACAGGTTGTGGCAGTGATAGTGAAAGCTCAGTAATAGGTTGATTGATTCAATGGTAATGACATGTTGTCTACATTTATATTTCTGGGTGGTTGGATAGGGCAAGGAAAGGGGGTTGTATACTCCTTCTGGTTGGTGCCAGAGAATTGGGGAGTTGGATTTTCCTTCAGGTTGGATCCTGAAAACTAGGCGGTTGGAACCTCCTTCCAGTTGTTGCTAGAAAATAAGGAAGTTGGTGCTTCCTATGACTGTATTTTTTCTGACATATAATAAAAGCATTCTATGATTTTCTCCCGCATTGGGTTTCCACGTAAAATTCCGGTGTACTATGTATTTTAGGTTGCTTATTGTTCATGGTTGATTTATACTGATGACACATTAAATTCTAATGTTAAAATGTTGAATACTACTCATAAAGTTAAATAATACACATTGTGGTTAAAAGTGGTAATAAAGTACTCATACTGATTCATCCCCCTCTCAATATTCCAACAAAAGAGTCATACGTATATTATTGTGGCTATGGAATACTTCATTAAGTCAGTTGATTCTATGTCAACATTCGTAAATGATGGTGAAACAACAACCTTGTTCATATTCAATCATGTCATCATTAGGTTCAGAGTGCCTAGAAAAATTGTCATTGACCATGGCTCTCATTTTTAGAAAAGAATGATGGTGGAGTTAGCAACCAAATTGAGATTTAATAAGGAACACTCATACCCATACTATCCTCAAATGAATGGATAAGTTAAAACGATTAACAAGGTTTTGAAACCCATTCTTCAAGGGATGATTAATAAGAGTAAATACAATTGTCACTTAACAATTTTTATAATACTATGGGAATACAAAGACATAGTCAATACTACTACATGGTTCACTACATTCCAACTTTTCCATGGGGTGGAGGCTATCTTACCAATTGATGATCTCTTTCCTAACACAAATTCTAAGGAAGAGCACCTCATTTACTTAGGATAGTTTGATGAACAATGTAGAGAAGAAACTACCATGAATTAGGCACACGAATAACATGTTAAGTCATAATATGATAATCATGTCAATCTTTGAGTCTTCTCTAAAGGAGACCTAGTTGTAGTTTATGACCAGGATAAACATGCCTTTGGGGGAAAGTAAGTTCAATCCTATGTGGCATGATCCTTATATTGAGAGGCATGTTCTTGGTAATGGAGCTTATGATTTATAATATTATGACAAGAATATTTTGAATGATCCTTGCAATAGGATCTATATTAAAAGGTATTATTCCTAGAAAACAATGTCTAGGTAATACCCTTGTACATGTTGTATGTAAGTGTTTTTTTTGTAATTTTATTTTAATTTATGGTTTATCTTCAATCTTAGCTTATCATATAAAATTTATGCCACAAGTGCAAGCTTGACATGTGTAGTGGCCAACCACAAAAGAGTCAGACCTAGGTACATGGTGCCCTCACTACTAACCTCTAAAAACACTCAATAAGATCTTTGATCTACACCATTGGTACCCTATGGGTCAATCCCTAAAGGTTCCTCTAGAATATTTTGATCACTCTCTCATCCTCCACTCCTCCTCCAAGTTGGTCCTTGTCCCTACCTCTTTCTTTATTCCTATGATATCTAGTTGGCTGAACTATACCTACATCTATACCATCATATTTATTTTAGTAACATTACAGGCCATCTAAGGGCATTTAGGGGAAACAATAGCTCGAGATCCTGATCAAATTTCATGTTGATATATGGGAAGTCACCAATCACAATAAACTGATGAGACCACCAGTAAAAAAAATCATCATTGAAATATTAGGTGACTCACTCATCTCCTAGCTGGTACAACATATCTACCCATTGTCTAGTGGGAGAGTGGTTTCTGGGGATAGTACCAGGAGCCTCTCTAAAAATAATGATCGTAGTATGCTACTATACACACAGTTTTTGTGCTTCCCTAGCTTACAGTCATTGAGTTGGGATTTCATGTTAGCAAGTAGACCCATTTCCTAGTCATACACTATGGTCCTTAGACACTCCACTCCACAATGAATTTGGGGCCATGAGTCTTGATGTGGAGAAGAATATCCCGGCATCCATGTAATGATTAAAGTAATAATTTTGAGACCAATGTTTTCAATATTGTTTATGGGGACTTAGGAAGTCACTTTTTGTGTTCATTTTGAGTGATATGTATCTATATATTTTTGAATAGTGAGTAAAATACCCCCTCTTCCCCCTTGTTAATATTATGGTAGCTGCGGGAGGTATTTACCTCCACATGTAAAACTGACGAGAATAGAAGACTCTGGAAAGCAAGAGAAAACCCTAATGAGTTGGTTAATAACCCTAGAAGTCTTGTCGGCTCAAGAAGATAATTTATATTAGGTTATTATACTCCAAGAGAAGAAGTCGACCATAAATAATAATAATATACTAAATAGACACATATCCAGAAGGAAAATTCGACCCCAAGAAATCTGGCATAACCACTATAAATACAGGGCACCAGTTCTCATTTGACACATCTCAGAATTGCAGAGAGAAACTGGTGTGCGCTGCAGTTCCCAGTTTGGTGCACACGTGTGGAGGAGATCTGCAGGTGCAACTGCTACAACAACAAGTTTCAGTGTTGGCTTGGACTATCTCTTGGCTAGGGTTTGGACTATCTGATCAACTATTATTGGTGCGCTATCCTTGGAGGAAGATGTGCTACACCTTGTTTGGATATCTAGCCCAGGGTTTGCTTCTAGAGTAATTCTCAGTCAAGGTTAAGGTGCTCGGAGGGTGTCTTTGGCCTATGGTTGGGTGATGAGGGTATCATCAATGGTAAAATGAGCACACAATCTTCTATATTCTAATAGGTTATGGGCCCACACCTCCTTCATTTAGTATAAACACTGGAAGGAAACATAGTCGCTAGGATATTGATCTCGCTAAGGAAATACCGCTAGGGTTACTAGCAAAATCATCTCCCAAGACACTGCCACTAGGGTCACTAGAAGGAGTAGTTGAAGAAACCATAATCCTCTCATTAAGGCACCTTAAGTGAATATATTGAACTAATCTCCAGACAGATTAGTGCACCCTAGCCTAGCACATCTCCTGATACTCTTAGCAAGCCAAGACGTGAAGTTTGAATTTCTAGTCAAATCTGGGGTTTGACCAAGTCAAGAAAGCCATGACTAACTCTATGAAGTCTGAGAACAAGTTAGATGGAGCCTCTAACTTCAGAGCATGGAAGACAAGGATTGACCTCATCCTTGCCAGGAATAAAGTGCTGGATATCGTGAAAGGAAAGATCATGAAGCCAGAGTTTGAAGAAGGATAAGAGAAGGAACCACATAACATTGCATCTATGGAGAAGTTCAAAGATGTTGACATCAATGCCATGAGTATCATAGTGGATTCTATAAAAGACCACTTGATACCCTACATCTCCCATCTTGACTCATCAAAGAAGATGTACGATGCCCTAATAAATCTCTTCTCAGTTAGAAACATTGGACAAGTTATGAGTCTGAAGAATGAGCTTTGTAACATGAAGATGAATGATGACGACATCATAACATCATACTTTGTAAGGATATCCCAGTTAAGAGATCAACTACAAGCTATTGAAGAGATCACTTCGATAGAAAAAGAATTGGTGAACATAGTACTCAATGGTCTTCCCAAGACATGGGATGCATTTTCCGCAAGCATGAACACAAGGAAGGATTACCCGACATTTGAAGAACTTTGGACTTGCTGTGCTCAAGAAGAATCAAGGATCAATATAAAAGAGAAACCCCAAAAGAAGTACGACGATCAAGATTTCACAACAAGATTCAAGAACTTCAGGAACAAAAGGAAGTTTGGTTCAAGGAGAAAGCCAAATCAAGAGAAAGACATTTCAGAAGTGCAATGCTTCAACTGTTGAAAGTATGGTCACTACAAGAATCATTGTCCCGAGCTAAATAAAAGGAAGGAGAAACACGAAGCATCGATTTCCAAGGAAAAGGAACCTACAAAGAAGACTAAGCAGGATGGAAGAGACTTCTTCTTCTAAAAGGTAACAACACTCTTCTTATTTCTTGTTTGCATCGTCTCTGTACATATCCTGTTTGCATCGTCTCTGTACATATCTTGTTTGCATCGTCTTTGTACATATCTTGTATATCCATATCTTGGAAGATAATGTGTTCCAAGAAGAACTATACCTATGGAAGAACAAACAAGATGAAAAGAGATATCATTAGATAATACACATGAAAGAATGAAATACAAATCATGTGGAAGCTATTGCAAGATAAGCTGAATCAACCATGAAGAGACTTGGAAGAAGCAAAAACAGAAAGAAGTCAACAATCGAGAGGAAATTGGAAAAGGACTTATGACGTTTTGTAGAAAACAACAAGATGGAAGCAAGAGAGCCAATTATACATTGCAGAAGACAATAAGGATGCAGATGGAAGCGTGGACCTTGTTAGACAAGAGAGCCAATTATACATTGAAAAAGACAATAAGTATGCAGATGGAAGCATGGACTCTGTTAGATGGAGGGAGACGATTATGTGCACTTATACATGAAGCAAGGATTAGGAGGGAGCTAATCCTATGATTCATTGAAGATGATGAAATATATATATCCATGGTAGCAGTCATGAAAGATAGTATGTGTTCAGTTCAACCACAAAAGAAGACTTCTTAGAAGAGAAGCCTTAAAGTATTCCTGGTTGTCCATCCAGATCCATGACCCTATGATGAAAGGAAGAAGTGGAATCTCTAGGGCATGGAATCTATAAGAAACTCCATGGACCCAAGAGCTAAGGAAAAACATGAAGAAGAACATGAAGATTCCAAGAAAGAAAGAAAAGCCAGAACAACTAGTCATAATATTAAGAATCAAAAGATTAACAGCCTGATATGAACTCAATAAAAGCAATCAAGCAGAAGAACTGGAAGTCGTGATGAAGAAAAATGTATAGAAGACTCATGAATAAAATCATTAAAAGCATCCAAAAACTAGAGGTTCTCCCAGATGGAGGGAGAAGACTATGATGATTACTTATTCCAGTAAACTAGACTTATCTCTACATAAGTCATTATATCATCCGCAACATCCATGAGTCGGAATTCTACATCAAATGAATGCAAAGAATGTTCTCCAGAGAAATTGAATAAAGAGCATATGAAGAGCATTCTCAAGACTTTGAGGCATACCATAAAGAGACTTCTGTATGCAGATAAGAAGAAGATAACTTGGTGGAGAACCTCCAGTGCACATCAGAAGCGTGGTGAATATTTCCTATAACATCAAGATGACTACTTAGTAGATCAGATCTCATGATGACAGAAGAAGTGCCACATAGATATGTTCTAGTTTTCCAACTATGATATACTCTATTGTTCAGATCTACATGAAGACTTCACAGTGTTCCAGACTAAAGTACATTTGAAATCAAGAATTACATTATCCATGATGAAGTCCAGAAAAGAGAAAATGATTCTCCAATACATATCTCCATAGATGAGCAGATAAGCAAACATTTTGGTAAAGATTCTATCCAAGATGAAAGAGTTTGCGTACTCAAGCTAAAGCTCGTGGAAACAAATTCCTTCTTATTGAAAAAGGAAGAAATGACTCTCTAAGTTAGGAGGGAGCACTGAAAACATTATTGAAGACATTCATCTTTAAATTTGAAAAATAGTCCATCTTGGACAGATGCTTTCCTGTTCGGAAAGTGGATTGAGACTTCTGATAGACAATCACTTCCCATTGTGGTTAACATGGGAAGTATTTTGATTGCTAATGTATCATAGACAACGACTTCCCATTGTGGTTAACATGGGGAGTGGTCTAGGGTAGTCTCTCTTCTTGAGGTTTAATCAAGAAGAATGGCCTGCCTCGCCGGACAACGATTTCGCATTGTGGTTAACATGAGGAATGGTCCATTTTGGAGGTTGATGCAGGACAGTCTTTTCCTCTTGTGGTTAACAGAGGAAATGGTCTGGACAATCATTCCTTAGGGTTTATACATTCTCTCGAGGGTGCACTTTGATTAGTGTAGGAGGAATGGCCCAGGGTGAATGGTCCAGGCTCAACAATCAGGGACATACATTCCTTAGGGTTTATACATTCTCTCCAGGGTGCACTTTGATTAGTGTGGGATGAATGGCCCAGGGTGGGGAATGGTCCAGGCTTAGCAGTCCTTACGGTTATACATTCTTTCCAGGGTGCACTTTGATTAGTGTAGGAAGAATGGCCCAGGGTGGGGAATGGTACAGGTTCAGAAGACATGATAGTTATTCTTCCTTGCTTGAGAAGAATAGTCCAGATATCTCATTATTCTACTCTGAGGCAGATATTCTTTCAAAGCTCACAGATGTGAGTGAAAGATTGGCCCATATAATTCAGTTTATATCATAACATTGTTTTTGTGCAGGTTGCTATCAGATGTTTGTTATGAAGACTATATGACAGTAGATGTAGACTACTGTGGTGGATATGTTCCACTATTTGTGAGGCATATATTCTTTCAGAGCTCACAGATGTGAGTAAATGATTGGCCCAGATAATTCAGTTTATATCATAACATTGTTTCTGTGCAGGTTTCTATCAGATGTTTGTTATGAAGACTGTATGAGAATAGATGAAGACTACTGTGGTGGATATGTTCCACTGTTCATGACTATACATTGCTGATCAAGTACTTGTGTGTTACTTGGTGTGGTAGTGTGCCACTAGATTGTAGTTATGCAATATTATGGATAGACACAGTTGTGTTCTATATTTGTTCTAATTGCCTTGAATACTATCAACAGTTTATTGGAGATAATCATCATCCAGATGAATGATGAACATAGATTTTCCAGACGGAAAATGGTTCAGAGCATTTACTCTTCTAGATTATAAGAATGGATCTTGTATCACTCTATGAGTGACTTATCCAACATCATATCTAATTACTCAGATGCATTATGGTTTCGAGATATGATGCAGTTGATGGTGATGGTGATGCTCATGATCTAGTCATGAGATAGTCTAAATGACTATGTTGATGCTACTAGGTAAATGGTATGTTTTTGTGCTCAAGACCATTACCTGTAATACCTCCCTAGCTAGGAGGGAGTGTTAATATTATGGTAGCTACGAGAGGTATTTACCTCCACGTGTAAACTTGACGATAATAGAAGACTCCAGAAAGCAAGAGAAAACCCTAATGAGTTGGCTAATAACCCTAGAAGTCTTGTTGGATCAAGAAGATAATTTATATTAGGTTATTAGCCTCCAAAAGAAGAAGTCGGCCATAAATAATAATAATATATTGAACAGAAACATATCCAGAAGGAAAAGTCGGCCCCAGGAAATTTGGCAGAACCAGTATAAATACAGGGCACCAGTTCTCATTTGACACATCTCAGAATTGCAGAGAGCAACTGGTGCGCACTGCAATTCTCAGTTCGGTGTGCACGTGTGGAGGAGAGATGCAGGTGCAACTGCTACAAAAACAAGTTTCAATGTTGGATTGGACTATCTCTTGGCTAGGGTTTGGACTATCTGATCAACTATTGTTGGTGTGCTATCCTTGGAGGAAGATGCGCTACACCTTGTTTGGCTATCTAGCCTAAGGTTTGCTTCCAGAGTAATTCTCCGTCAAGCTTAAGGTGCTCATAGGGTGGCTTTGGCCTATGGTTGGGTGACGAGGGTATCGTCAATGGTAAAACGAGAAAACAATCTTATATATTCTAACACCCCTCACCAGTAAAAACCTATAAGGAAATTTATATCACCATCCTCAATATCTAGAATCTCATCATCCATCACAAAGACATCCTAGTCTAGTTCCCAATAAATGACAACTCTTTAGAGTAGTTGTCTTTTTACCTCACATGGTTGGACATCTAATTTTTTTTAAAAGTCCCCAATTTCAAAGGGAATCTATTCCCTCAATATCATTAATATAAAGATTATCTAATTCTTCATTCTCTCTCTCTCTCCATATAATTTCCATCTTCAATTTCCCTTTGCACTCTGCAAACATTTTGATGGATAGATGTTTTTTTCATCATCTTTTGGAAGGGACCCACTTTTTTAAAGAATATAGAAGCAAGTACCCATGATTTTTATCTAGTACCCAAGTAAGTCTTATTGCAGGTACTCATTGATACATCTGAAGTTACATAAGTCTGAGGTAGCAAGAAGGGTTGACGACGAAATTTTAGGAATTGCAGAAATATTGAAAAAACCCTAGTTTTTGAAGTGTATGCAGGCTGCAATGGAGAAGGGTGTGTACGTACATGGGATGGAAGTATAAAAGAGAACGAACATTTGGAAAATACATGAAATACTGAGTTTTTGAGGGTGCTAGATTCTCAAATTCTGAAAGAAATCTCCCACGAAGGTCTACAGTGATCAAGTACAATAGATCTATCTACATGATATTTTTGTGAGTAGTTGGATATTTTTGTCTACATGAGATATGGTAATGGGGGTTTGAGGATTTTCCTTAGAGAGGCTATTGAATATATTTCACTTATTGTATAAGTCATATCTACAGAAATACAAAGATGGTATACTTGATATTTATCATTGGTACAACTAGTTGTTAGTGTTGAGACATATATTTTATTTATTTTCACATGGTTGAGGGTTTTTGTGGTATATGATTGAGGGATTTTGGTGGAGAAGTGGTTGTGAAGGTTTTTGTGTAGTGTGAGGTTGCATATTAGTGAGGGTTTGATGTCTAGTTCATGTGAGGGTTATTACACTTGATCATTATTGTATACACATGTATGGCACATGACTAGAGAGATATAGATGCACTTGGTTAAGGGATATGTATGATGATGTATGCATAGGGAATATATAAATATTGGATACAATGACATGTTGAAGGTTGATTTGACAAAGGAAACAAATTGTTTGAGTTTCAGAAAAGGTGAAAACCATATCTTTCTGAAGGTGTACGCATGATGCAATATAGACAAGACGCGTACATACATAGGATGCAGTATAGATAGGGCATGTACTTACACCAACTGCAACATATATAGGTCGCATACTTGTTGGTATTTGTTGGTACAGGTTGAATTTTAGTACATTATTGATTACAGGTTATTGTTACACGTTGGTTACAGGTTTTTTGCATAGATTGGTAGAAGTTTACAGTAGTATATCTCACAGGGAAAAAGTGGCAGAAGTTTCATCATTTGACACTTATATTTCAGGGTGGTAGGATGAGTCAAGGATAGGTGGTTGTAGCCACCTTATGGTTGTAGTCGGAGAACATAGGGGGTTTTAGCCTCCTTCTAGTTGTAGCCAAAGAATTGGGGAGTTGGAGCTTCCCTCAGGTTGTAGCCTGGAAATTTAGGGGGTCAGAGCCTCCTTCTAGTTGCAGCTAGAGAACAAAGGAATTTGGTGCTTCCAATGAATGTAATTATTAAAGAAAAATAAGAAAAAACATTCTGTGGTTTTCTCCTGCATTGGGTTTCCACGTAAAAATAATGGTGTATTGTGCATGTGTATGATTTTTCATTTTTCATGGTTTATTTACTCTGCACTTGTTGAATGATAATGGTATATTGATCATAAAGATAAACAAAACTTATACACTATGGTTAAAAGGATTAAAAATCTCTGTTACCAATTCACCCCCCTCTCAGTAATCCAACAATTGGTATCATAGCAGATTCCTTCAGGAATCAGTTTAACCTCTGGAAGGTAGATCATGGAGAGAAACATTATGTATAAAAATGGAATACCGCATTTTGATGGACAAAACTATGCATTATGGATTAGAAGGATGAAAACATATATACAAGCAAAAGGATTTGAGGTTTGGAAATCAGTAGTAGATGGATATAAAGAGCCTTCCATTCCTCCAACACATGATAATGGAAGGACACTTAGTATAAATAATTTGAAAGCCAAAAATGATATCCGGAATGGTCTAGTTGATTCTTTATATGTCAAAGTTATGCATTGTAGCTCCACAAAAGATATTTGGGACAAACTTCAAATTTTTTATGAAGGAGACAAAAAAGTCAAAGAAGCAAAGATTTAAAATTATAGAGGTTAATTTGAACAACTAAAGTTGAAGGAAGATGAGAATATTGCAACTTACGTATTACGAGTTTATGAAATGGTGAATGCAATTAGAGTATTGGGAGAATAAGTTGATGAATCTATAATTGTTCAAAAGGTATTGGTATCCCTTCCAATGAGATTTGATCCTAAGATCTCAACACTATAAGAAAGAATAAATATGGATTCAATAAGCATAGATGAATTACATGGAATTTTCACAGCCTATGAAATGAGAACTGAACAAGAGAATCCAGTTACAAAAGAAACAACATTCAAAGCATCCAAGAAGTCAAAGCAAAAGGGAAAGAAAAGGAAAATTCATATAGCAACAACAGTGACATCTCAGAAAACGATGAAGAAGTATCCAACTTTGTTAGAATACTGAAAAAGGGAACCGACAGAAAATATAGAGGTAAGATTCCATTGATTTGTTTTAATTGTGATGGTATTGGTCATTTTTCTAACAAATGTCCCCATAAGAAAAAGAAAAGAAATGAATAAGATGATTCAAATAGAAAAAAAAGGTACAAAGGAAAGAAAACCAAAAATAAATTCTTCTAGAAAATAGTTTGCACAAAAAAATATAACACCTCATCAGTTGAAGACGAAGACAGTGAAAGTGAGACAGAAAGGGTTCTATTCATGGCAGTAGAAGAATCCGATGAAGAAGCCACCAAAGAATAATATGAAGAGGAATAAGTTGACTATAGAGAATAATTGATGAGTTCCATATAAGTTATAAAAAGGGAAAAGAAGAAAAACAAATCACTACAGGAAGAACTAAAAAGAAAAGAGGAATCTCAAAGTTCTAACTCCGAAGAACTAGAAAAAATGATCAGTAAATTGAAAATCCAATTTGAAGAAGACAAAATAATTGAAGAAGCGCTCAAAGAACGGTTGGAATAAAAAGACAGGATCATTGGAAGTTTGGAAGCAAAGATTGTCACATTGAGAAAAGACCTTCAAAAGTAAAACATGTAGAACAAATCAAAAGTTTTGGATGATATTATCAACAGTCAAAGGCCAAATCATGACAAGTACGAACTTGGATACAATCAAAAAGAAAAGGGATCAAGCTCCAAAACAACAGATCAAGAAACAAATCCAAGAATCTCTATAGAGATAGTTAGAGGAGACAAGAATTTCTATAAGGAGGATCGCAGAGACACTCCTCCACCCAAAAGATTCATATTTCAGAATCAACGATAGTCAGAAACAGGAAGGCCTCGAGAGAAAAGTAACTCATTTCAAAATATCTATAGCTCCCAGGTATCAAACTATCTTTCTTGGTTTATGCTATTCATGTAAAAAAAATTGACATAAGGCTGTGAATTCCAGAGCTAATAACAAGAATAGAGACAACCATGAAATTTATGCACAAAATTATTATTCAAGAAGGCCAAGTGAAAGACATAAAATAAGCTACAACAAGTTTGAATCCCTGAGTACTGAGATAGAATGCTACAAGTGCAATAACTTTGGACACATGGCCAAATATTGTAGAATGACAATTCCTCCAAGAGAATCAAAAGAGAATAAAAATAGTCACAAATAAGAACCTCAAATAAAATGGATAAGAAAGGATAATAAGTTCAACAATGAATAATGCACGCTTTCTCTACAAGATAAACACAAGAAACGTGGTTGGCATGTTGATAATGGCTTCTCAAAGCACATGAAAAGTGACGAGGACATGATTCTAACCTTGAGAAAGGAAAGAGATGTATCAATATCCTTTGGAAATGATGACTCAGCTAGAGTCATTAGAAGAGACACTGTCAGAATTGGAAACAAGGATACCAAGGCATAAAATGTTATACTAGTGGAAGATATGAAACCTAATATTATAAGCATAAGTCAAATGTGTGACCAAGGTCACAAACTTGTGTTTGATTCACATAAGTGCAAGATAATAAAAGCAAGTTCAGGAAGATTGGTTGCAATAGCCATAAGAACTTCAGGCAACATATATGTATTAAGTTAAATTGGAAATGAAAAATGTTGTCTAGGAAAGGAAGATGAAGTTTGGCTATGGCACAGAAGAATGGGTCACATAAACTTTGATAACCTTGTCAAAGTCAACAAAAAGGAACCACTCAGAGAAATTCCCCAGATCACGAATCCAACCAACACCTTATGCAAGCATTTTCAACAAGGAAAGAAAACAAAGAACAGATTCAAAGCAAAGGAATACTCCACAAAAAGACCAATGGAAATTGTGAAGACTGATCTAGTTGGACCAACTAGAACAAAGGGTCTAAAAGGTGAGAAATATTTTATGTTATTGGTTGATGATTATAAAAGTATGACTACAATTTGTTTTCTCAGGAAGAAGTCAAAATCATTCAATGACTTCAAGATATACAAGGAAATAGATGAAAATGAAATGGATTCAAAAATCAAGTGTTTGAGATATGATAATGGAGGATATTTTACTTCAAAGGAAATTATGGATTTCTGCAACAAGCATGGAATAAAAAGCCAATTCTCTCTTGCTAGGACACCTCAAAAGAATGGAGTTGTAGAAAGGAAAAACAAGACAGTACAGGAAATGGCTCAAACTATTTTAATGGATTCCAAGTTGACAGATGTCTTTTGGGCACATGAAATGCATACATCAATTCAGATTAAAAAAAGATTAATTCTCAGAAATAACAGTGATAAAACTCCCTACGAGCTATGGAAAGGAAGACCAACGAATGTGAAGCATTTTAGAGTTTTTGGAAGCAAATTCTACATCAAGAAAGAACATGGCAGAATGGGAATGTTCAATTCTCATGTGGACAAAGGCATACTTGTTGGGTACTCGAGCACAAGAAAAGAATACAGATGTTTCAATCTAAGGCTCAAGAAATTTGTGGAAAGCATCAATGTGACGGTTTATGAGACAAGTGGATGAAAAACAAAGGAAGAGAAAAATAAGTCAATGGAACAAGTTCATGAATAAGAAGAAAAGGAAGAAGATGTAACATAAGGGGAAGATGAAGAAGATCAGTTAGAATAAAAAGAAAAAGAACAACAAGATATTCAAGTAGCTCCAAAGAAACCTAGCAAACAAATACAAAATAATCATCCATCATATCATATTATCGGGAACAAATATGCAGGAGTTGAGACTAGAAGAAGAATTCGTTCACCAGAAAAACTGCATGTAGCACTATTATCTTCGATTGAACCAAGCAACTTTGAAGAAGCCAGCAAGAATGAATTATGGATAAAGGCCATGGATGAATATTTGGATAAGATAGAGAAGAATGATACTTGGGAATTGGTTCCAATACCAAGGTACAAGAATGTGATTGACACAAAGTGGGTCTTTAGAAATAAATTGAATCAATATGGACAAGTTACCAGGAACAAAGCTAGATTTGTATGTAAAGGATACACACATGTTGAAGGTTATTTAATTTGAAGATATGTTTTCCCCAATTTCCAGAATGGAAGAAATCGGATTAATACTAGCTTATGCATGTTCAAATAATATTAAAGTCTATCAGATGGATGTGAAATCAACCTTTCTAAATGGGGAACTAGAAGAAGAAGTCTACATTGAGAAACAAGAAGGATTTCATTTGTCAAAGAATGAAAATTGTGTTTGCAGGTTGAAGAATTCCTTGTATGGTCTCAAATAGGCCCCCAGAGCATGGTATTCCAGACTAGACATATATTTACAACAACAAGGGTTTAGGAAAGGAAATGAGACAACAACCTCTACGTCAATGTAACTGAAGATAGTATTTTATTAATTGAAGTTTATGTTGATGATATTATTTTTGGAAGCGATGATGACATCATGAGCCAGAAATTTGCGAAAGATATGCAGAATGAATTTGAAATGCCATTACTTGGAGAACTATCCTTTTTTTTGGGTGTTCATATATGTCAAAGCAACTAGGGCATTTTTATTTCTCAAACAAAATATATCAAAGAAATGTTGAAGAGTTTCAGAATGGAAGATTTCAAACCAGTCAATACTCATATGAAAACCAGATGATGATTCAAAATCTACAGATCAGAGGCAGTACAAGTCAATAAATGGCATCTTACTTTATGTGAAAACATCTAGACCAAATGTAATGCAGGGAGTTGGACATGTGGCACGATTTCAAGAAACACCAAAGGAATCACATGTTATAGCAATAAAAATGATATTCAAATATCTCAATGGTACAAAAGAGTTTGGATTATGGTATCCAAAAGGAAAGGATATATCAATTATTACCTACACAGATGCAGATTGGGCAGGTTACATTGATGACCGAAGAAGTACAAGTGGATCAACGTTCTACTTGGGTGAGTGTTTTGTATCTTGGCTAAGCAAGAAATAATCATCAATATCATTGTCTACAGTTGAAGTCGAGTATATTGGAGCAACAACATGTTGTAAACATGTTCTACGGATGAAACAAACTTTGACAGATATACAGGTTGAGTATGATGAGTCCATTCCAATTTATTGTGATAATACAAGCACCATCAGTATCTCAAAGAATCTAGTGATGAACTCCAAGTGAAGCACATTCCAATCAAGTATCATTTTCTACGAGAAAAAGTTGCAGAGAAGAACATTCGAGTTGAGTATGTTGGGACCAAAAAACATATTGCATACATCTTCAAAAAAATGCTTCCAAGGGAAGCCTTTGAGTATCTTCGTCAGAAACTTGGCATAGTTTCTGCCCCACAATGAATTTTGCATGTTATTCTTATATGTCTTATTTTACATCATGAAACACCATAAATAGGACAATTTAGTGTGGGGGAGCAGTTTCAGGAAGAGTTCAGTTAGGGGGAGAAACCCCAAGGAAAATTCAGTTAGGGGGAGTAGCCCCGACGAGAAGTTACCCTTTTCCATTGATGTCAAAGGTGGATATATTTATCATATGCATGGATCAAGAGTTAGATTCTTGGAGAGAGAGAACATAGGCATGATTCCAGGGGGATGTATGGTCACATGGGGAACATGAGAAATATGAATTCAGTATCTCATCAGATTGTTTCCATCAATGCCAAAGGGGGATATTGTTGATTAATTGGGTTGGTTTTCATTGATGTCAACCCTTGAAGCAAGTCCAGTAGAAAATTATAAATGGAATCAATATAGTTTGAGGTATAAATGTATGAAGATCAATGTATTTGTAGGTAAGACTATTCTAGATGGATAGTACATGTCATGCCATTTTCAATGATATGTGGAACACCACATAACTCCTCACGGTTAGAGATTTATGGCCTTGTGAAGTTGGAGAACCCTCTTGAGTTATCTAGAAGCCCCTAGAAGGTCAAATAAGTCAAATTATTCTAGAAACGTCTAGAAGAAGCTGACTAGTCAAAGTGGGTGAAACTAGGAGTTAATCATGAGTTAATTTGTTGCAATAAGAAAATAATTAAAAATAAATTACTTGCAACTAGAAGTGGAGAGTTTACTATTTGTGGATAAAGTGGTTATAAGTGGACAAGTGGTTAGAAGTGGGTTATCCCTAAAAGAAGAAAAATGGGTTAAGTTGGTTAGAAGGTAACACCTAGAGGAAGCCACTTGGAGAGTATAAATAAGAGAGAAATGGTCTCCTTATTAGCACCTATTAAGCACATTTAATATATATTATTGTGTAAGTCTTATTGCAGGTACTCATTGATACAATTACGCAAGTCTGAGGTAACAAGAAGGGTTGACGAGGAAAGTTTTAGAATAGAAATATTGAAAAAACCCTAGTTTTTGAGGTGTACATGCGCTATAGTGGAGAGGGGCACATACATACACGGGTTGGTAGTATAAAAGGGCATGTACATTTGTAAAATCCATGAAAGCATGAGTTGATGAGGGTGATAGATTCTTAGAGTCTGAAAGGGAAAGGTCTACAATGATAAGGTACAACAGATCTATCTACAGGATAAAAAGGTATGTCTTATTTTTATGAGTAGTTGGATATTGTTGTCTACATGAGATATGGTAATGGGGGTTTGAGTATTTTCCCTAGAGAGGCTATTGGTTGTATGGAACTTATTGTATAAGTCAGATCTATACAAATATAAAGCTGGTACATTTGATATTTATCATTGGTACATCTTGTTAGTGTTGAGGCATATCTTGTATTTCTTGGCATATGGTTGAGGGTTTTTGTTGTATATGGTTGAGGGATTTTGGTTGAGAAGTGGTTGTGAAGTTGTTTGTGTAGTGTGAGGCTACATATCTGTGAGGGTTTGATGTCTAGTTCAAGTGAGGGTTATTACACTTGATCATGATTGTATAGACATGTATGGAATATGACTAGAGAGATATAGATGCACTTGGTTAAGGGATATGTATGATGATGTATGCATAGGGACTAGCTACATATTGGATACAGTGATAGGTTGGAGGTTGATTTGACAGAGGCAATAAAGTGTCTGAGTTTCAAAAAATGTGATAACCCTAGCTTTCTGAATGTGTACCCAGGTTGCAATATATACAAGTCGCGTACATACACATACTCCAATATAGACAGAGCATGTAAATACACGAGTTGCAACATATACAAGTCACGTAGCTATTGGTATTTATTGGTACATGTTGAATTATGATACAAGCTTGATTACATGATATTGGTACAGGTTGGTTACAAGTTGTTTTCACAGATTGGTACATGTTTACAGTGGTATATCTCATAGGGACAAAATGGCAACGGTTTCATGATTTGACACTTATATTTTAGGGTGGTAAGATGGGGAAAGGATAGTTGGTTGTAGCCACCTTCTGGTTGTAGCTAAAGAACATAGGGGGTTTTAGCTTCCTTCTGGTTTTAGCTAGAGAATTGGTGATTTGGAGCTTTCCTCATCTTTTAGCTTGAAAATTTAGGGGATCGGAGCCTCCTTCCAGTTGCAGCTGGAGAACAAAGGAAGTTGGTGCTTCTAATGAATGTAATTCTTCAAGACATATAAGAAAAAGCATTATGTGGTTTTCTCCCACATTGGGTTTCCACGTAAAAATATTGGTGTATTGTGTATGTGTATGATTGTTCATTGTTAATGGTTTATTTACTCTTCAATTGTTGAATGATAATGGTATATTGATCATAAATATAAACAACAATTATACACTGTGGTTAAAAGGATTAAAAAGATCTTTTATTGATTCACCCCCCCTCTCAGTAATCTAACATAAGGAATGCTCAAAGTGACTTTATTTGGAATTTAACATCAACTTTTCTTTGGATATCAAGGTAAATGAACTCAAAATAGCATATAAGTATAGGCATTTTTTCTTTTCATTGTACAATATTAGCTTTTTCTTTTCTTTTTTCCTTAGGATCCACCCCACCAAGTTGTTTCATTCAACCACTTATTTTATTAGGAATTGTCTCAATTTGAGTTGTAGATCCCACCTATTATGGGCCACCCTAGTTGGCACTTCACTCACCTTTTTGTGCCCATGCTAAGTTTTATTATACGCTTTAAAGTCCTCTTATCATTTCCATGACATGTGTTTGAATCCATACGATCTATTATCACTCTTTCTCAAGACATTCCTTATGGAGCTTGCATTGCTATGTTTGGATTTTCATTTTCCATTGCATATCATTGCTTGTAGTTTTGAGCTTACTTCCCAATGTATTTTTCTACTCTTTTCTTACCACTTATGCATTCTCTTTTTCCGCTCACCTTTTCATTTATTACTTCTGCATTTCAAAACCCTATCTTTTTGGAGGAAACATTCTTATGGATGTACACATACTACATATCCATTTTTTGCATAGATATGTTCTATGTTATTGGAACATGGTTGCACACCTCATGACACCAATTTCCTAATCTTAGAATTTTTTTATTCTTATCATGCTTTATAATATGAAAAAAGACAAAACAAATCATATATTTATGAAAAAAGTGAGGGTTAAAAGACAAACAAATCATATATTTAAGTGAAAAAGCGGAGGTGGGGGGGGGGGAGAGGATCAAGATCTCTATAACCCTTGTATATGTGGAAACAATACAATTATGTCACCCTTGAACAAAGAACTATTTTTGCATCTATTATCAAATAGTTGTGTCTTAGTATTACCTTAGGAGATGAATCATGATTTTTTATTTTTTCATCCATTCAGATGGTTACTCTTCTAACCATATAGAGAATTTGTCAATGCCTCCTACATTATGGATTTATATCATTGGTCCCTTTTGTCATCAATTGACGCCCAAGTAACCATCGTGTCATGCTTGTTTTCAAGGGATTCCTTTTAGCATGTGTCAACCTTTCTTCATATTTCTTGACCATCCCTTTTACCCTTCCTTGTCATCAAGTTATTCTCAGTTTCATCAACATGGCCAATTTTTTTTCTCATGCTAGTGTGGGAGGACTCATCATTTCCTTCTCAGTGGTGGGTCTTCTCCTATTAACTATGACAAATTTCTCTTGGATATAGAATTATATTTAGTAGCACCTTGTGACTTACTTTCATCATTGGTAGGTTTCCTTGTACTCAACAAATGTTGTATCATCATCGGTCATTGAATGAGTGGTTTTCTTTATGTTGAACAACAAAAAATATATTCACATAGTGGGATTCATGTTATACCTTGGTTTCCATTTTCATTATTGGTGGAATTCCTCACCTCTGTTAACAATTCACATAGTGGGATTCATGTTATACTTTGGTTTTCATTTTCATTATTGGTGGAATTCCTCACCTCTGTTAACAATTTTCATTACTAGTTATTTCTCAAAGGGTCTTTTCTGTGTGCTATTTTCATTTGGTGCATGTGAGAGACATACTTAATGGTGTGTTATATTCAATTTGTTTCCAAGAATTTGAAATCATATCATGTTCTTGATACCTTCTCATGCTGGTTGATGAGATATGCTTCAGTTCCCTCCTGCCAATGGATCTCTTCATATCGACACCAAATCATTTTATCTGTGAATGAGAGTTAGTGACCTTTATAGTAACTTAGGGCTTGCAATCATTAGTTGTATGTTCTCTCACTATTGTTAGTGGGAATACCTCAATGTACACATAATTGATAAATTCTACAAGTTTTCAACATCAACACATATATTTTCACTTTCTAGAATGTATTGGGTACCTTGGTGCCCATTTTCATCATCATTGGATTGCATCACTTTTTTTAATGATATACATCAATGAACAGTAATCAAACACTATCAGTTCAACATTAGATCATTTATTCACATGGTTTATATTCATAAATTCACTGGATTTGGATTGAAGACCTTGGGTTCTAGTAGCATCTCTTTCCTATGTTACTCCATGAGTTGCACATATAATATCACTTGTATATATGACATTGGTACCTTTTGAAGAACCTATTTGTACTTTCACTCAATTCTATTTTTTCTCTCGATGTACACTAAGACATAGATCCACTTTTTATTTTTCTCATGGCTATGATCTATATTTGGAATGGATCCACTATGTACCTTTCAATGGTCATGATTCTACATTATATATACTTTATGAATCCATAGTGTACTTTCTTTTCTATCCATGTGTTTTTTTCACCTGAGCATGGGTATGCCCCACCTCGAGGAAGAGATTAATCCAATAGTTCATTTTTTTTGCAGGTACCTTTTAGATCCTAATTTTGTTGGAATCCACATGGTTTCACTTATTATATTCCCCTACATTATTGTTATTTATTTCATCCACCAACTTCCTTTTTGGACTCATACATTAGGGGGAATATGTTATAGCATTATTCACTCACCACTAACCATGGATGCTTTGCTAGAAAATATATTATCCGTTACTTATCTTTTCTCCACTTAAAACATATGCTAAATTGATTTTTTTACCTCATATCCACATCCTTCCTTTGATAAATGTGAGATTACCCATGTGTTTCCTTCAAGAAATCCATAGGTGTCTTCCAAAAATTGAAAGAAATAATAAATGTGAATTAATTTTGTGATCCTAAGAAAGGTTTAGGAGATCTATACACTTGTATATCCCTAATACCCATTGCCAAAAAAATAAAAAAACTTTTGATAGTATAAATTGAGTTCAAATGTTGGAGAAGAGGAACTTACCATTCTAGTACCCTTATGCTGGAGAATTGTCTTGAGAATTTAACCCTAAAATCTTATGACCAATATCTTTCACAAAAGCCATTGTTTTGGAATTAACTCTCTTACTTAGAGTTGAGATCTAAATCCTTGTTGAATTTTTCACATCCACATATGTTAAGTATTTTGAAGTAGAATGTAGGAGGAACTCAGACTCTGGTGATGAAGGTGCCAGTAGTAGACTAGGTATTATTTTGGAACTGTTGTTTTCACATTTTTTTTTTTTTTAAGTAAGAAGTAATTATATTAAGGTCCTTCAAAAAACTGGTAGTAGTGCCAGATAACATCCATAGACAGTATGGCAACACTGGACTGCCCCAACAGAGGGGAAACCAGTCCAGTCAGCCTATAAAGTATGCTACTCAGTTCTAAAGCTAAAAGAGACAGTAAGTAGGAACTGTTCTTCCAATTAAGCTAACTAAGACCGACAAAGTTTGCCTATAAAGCATTATTAAACACCTGGTTGGTAACCCTGGCTCATGGCTGAGAGGTCCCCCGACCACGGTTCTTCCTCTAAGTAGGTCGGCGCCGAGTCCCAAATCATCTCGTCATTCACTCTGTCCATCTCTTTCTCGGCTTCTCGAGTCTCCAGCTGCTGTTGTCGACTCGTTGAATCAACTTTTTCCATCCCGCTCGTGGATCATTCCGCTTCAGTCTTCTCTGCACCCTTTTGCTTGATGTCTCCCTCCTTAGTTGCCGTGCTGGGCATCTCCTCTGAGGTCACTCCATCCGGGTGAGAGGGGAAGGTTGCACTCATGGAGGCCAGGAGATGAAGGAGAGTTTCCACCTTGTCATTTGTGGAGTGCACCTGGAAGTGGAGGTCCTCTACCTCCTTACGTAACTCAAACACCAGGCTGTAAATGTTTTCGAGACTGTCCCTGAGCTGCACTCCCGTGCTGGAGATGGGATTCTGGTGAGCATAATTCCCTGGTCTGCGGGGAGGAGGGGGACCTTCTGTGGAGCTCCGGGGTGGATCCGCGACGGGTAGGAGGACAGGTATCAATTCTGCGGAGGAGGGATCAGGACGCGGAGGAAGGTTAGCTATCCAGGGGACAATTTCCATAGAATGTGGCTGTCTACCAAGAGGCGAAAGGGAGGGCCTGCGAGGCCTCCACGGAGAGCCCCTCCGTGGCCTCCCCTATTCACGAGGCATTGTACCAGGCGTGGAAATGAGGTGCAGCAGCTCGCAGGGTGCGTGGAGACTGAGAGAGCTATCAAGGAACCAAAGGAAGCAGATGATGTCCTCCCAAGAGTGCAAAGGGGGACGTTCCTCGCCCCTTGACCATAGACTGTGTGTGTAAATATGCGCGAGAGCCATGATAAGAAGTTCTAAAAGGAGGGGAAGCGGTGTAACTATGCGCGTACAAGCCATTATTGCGCGTAGTATCAAGTTAATGCTGGAGGGAGGTGAAGGGATTCATCACAGGCCCATCACGTGGCCTCGTGCACGATGGGTTGGTGCCAGCCTTCTCAGAACGCCCCGTGTCATCCAATATCACCCCATCCGGGGTGTTGTTTTCACATTTTAATTGATATATGAAGATCTATATTCTTTCCCATCCCCAAATTATGGTGTAATTTACTTGATTATTGATTTTCAATTACATGATTTGAGGAGGAATTAACCACCTGATGTTAGTTAATATTATTTAGTTACAAGTTTTCTTGTTTCATTGTCAATATATTAGATTATTTTAATTGTTTGAAGAAGATTGTGTATTGTTGTTGTGCATATTTTTGGAAAAGCGTGGAGTATTCACGACTTTATCCAGATAAATTGCAAGATACAACAAACATACCAACAAACTGGTCAAAGGTACTTTTGTTCATTTATTTCCTTTATCATTGACATAATAACTAAATCTAGAAAGTTGAGTGGATTTGTTTTATGTCATCTCTATTAGTGATCCAACACTAATCACTTGGAATTATTTCCTACAACAACATCATGGATGTCTCACTAAGGAGTATGAAAAAATCAAGTTAAAGAAAAATTCCCTCATGAATAATAGGGCCTTGATAAAAAAAGTGGATGGTAGTTCAAAACTAAATGTGTGCCCCAAAAAATCAACTATTGGTGCATTTTATGCCAATTTAAACCGAACTATTACATTTATAAAAAATCTTCCAAAAGAAATTGTTCTATTGCATAAAAGCTTCCATAGCCACAGAGTCACATTTTTCACTTAAACGCATATAAAAACTATAGTTTGTGAGTTCTTTGAGATATATGTGAGGATTAATGCTATTGCTGTCATGATGAAAAACACAACTCTTGTGGTGGAAAAACCATAGTTTATTACTTGGTTTTTTATTACGTAATGATGTGGTCATACTACTACCTTGGAATATTTTATGATTGGGATTTTATTATGTATAATAATTTTATTTCATTTTACATGTTTCAAATAATTTTATATGCATATAACAATTGTGAGGTAATTGTGGTTTATAAGGCTTTACTAGCGTTTATATATATATATATATATAGATATATATATATATATATATATTTCAATTCAAAGGGTTAAAAATGTGCTTGAGATATATTGCATTAACTTCATCTATAGGTTTCTTATTAACAATTATTGGAATTATTTCCATTGATGTCAAAGGATTGTTGTTGTCATTAATTTCATATTATGGAATTACAATACACACAACATTTCTATTTCTAAGATTGATACACACACACAAACACACACACACACACACACACAAACACACAAACACACAAGTATATTAAAAAAGGGGTGCATGTGAAAAAGTAAAAAGTGAAATAGTGGCTTCAAATCTATGGGTTTGGGTATTTTTCCAAGGTATGTTCCCATGGTATTTGGAAAAATAAAATAAAAAAGGGGGAATTAATTATTTAATTAATGGACACGTTCGTTCATGAAAGTTTATGAAAAAGTATAAAAAGAGAAACTATTGAGACAAAGTCTGTGTGAAAAATGGATGAGCAAAGATTGAATATCATTCCAAAATGGAAGAGTTGTGAAATCAGTTTCAGGCCATCTTGGAATTTTTGTGATAAATTATATTATGGGATAAACAAAAACTTGAAGTTTTGAAGAGACGAAGGAGAGATCTTTGGGTATATGTGGTGAAAAATTCATATGTTGGTTCCCTATACTTTTAGAGATATTCCATGTAGAAGTTAAGGTTCGTGAATGCTCCTGGAATCAGTTTCAAATAGGTCAGCTTGACATTTTCAATATAACTTCTTTTCTAGGACTCTTTAGATTGTGAAATTTTTACATAACAGAGGAGACATTCAAAAGTACCTAAATTAATAATTTTATATGTCGGTTCTTTTTACTTTCTAATATATTCTGTGGAAGTTATGGTTTCTGAATTGTTCTGAGATATGTTTCAAATAAGTTAGTTTGGAATTTTCACTATAGCTTCTTTTTTGGGATTCTTTAAACTATGAAATTTTTTCAAAATAGAGGAAACATATATAATTACCTCAGGTAAAAATTTCATATGTTGGTTCATTGTAATTTATGATATATGCTCTGTGGAAGTTAGGGTTCCTGAATTCTCCTAAAATCAATTTCAAATAGGTAAGTTTGGCATTTTCAATATAAATTCTTTTCTGGGACTCTTTAGACTATGGGAATTTCATAGAATAGAGGAGACATACATAAGTACCTCAGGTAAAAAATTTAGAATTAAATTTGCAAAATTGGATACATGGCATGTTGTACAATTTTATTCTTGGGAAGAGGTCCAAAAAAACAAGTTTTGGGGAAATTACCATTTGAAAATTCAAATTTTTGTTAGACCTAGTAAAGGTAGAAGTAGTAATAAGACTCGGTGAAGGAAAAAGTAGTGAGTAGACTTGGTGAAGGTGGAAGCAACGAGAATACCTAATGAAGGAAGAATTATTAAGCATACTCAATCAAGATTGGTGCAAATCACACAAAGAGATTAACGTCTCTTGCTAAGTTGATGTTTAGCAGTGGGGATTGGTTTCTCCAGTTGATTGGTGTCTAAAAATATATGTAAGAGTAGGTTGGTGCTGCTCAAACAAGGAGATTGGTGTCTTTTGCTAAGTTGGTTCTTAGTAGTGGGGATTGGTGTCTCTAGTAGATTGGTATCTACAAATATTTGTAAGAGGAGGTTGGTGCCTACCATGATTTGTACCAATGGGGATTGGTGTCTCTAGTAGGTTGGTGCCTACAAATATTTGTAAAGAGAATTTTTGTGGTTTTCTTCTGAAATGGTTTCCACGTAAATATATATTTTCAATGTTCTGCAGTTAATGTATATAATATGTGATTGTTTTCTTATGGTTGATGAATGTTTGAAAAAGTTAAAAAATTGACTTATAAGGATTCACCCCCCCCCCCCTTATCAGTATAAGTGTGTGCTCAACAATTAATATCAAAGTGGGTGCCTTCAGAGAAGGTATATCTTAGGATCACACATTTCGATCAAGAAGGTTTCTCCACAAACATGGATCCTTTTTTTGATGGAACAAACTATGCCTTCTA
>SNQJ01S0001491.1:123224-162901 GCA_010110895.2 Picea sitchensis | reverse complement strand
CAGTATAAGTGTGTGCTCAAAAATTAATATCAAAGTGGGTGCCTTCAGAGAAGGTATATCTTAGGATCACACATTTCGATCAAGAAGGTTTCTCCACAAACATGGATCCTTTTTTTGATGGAACAAACTATGCCTTCTAGAGCATAAGGATGTGAAACTATTTAATGGATCTTGGTTTTGATATTTGGAAATCAGTCGCGACATATTATATATCCCCAAAAAATCCACCAATAGATGTGATAGGGAAGAATCCTAGTGAAAACAATGCAAAACCCATGAATGTCATCTTGTGTGGTCTATCAGAATCCAAGTTTGTCAAGTTGATGCATTGTGTATCAACAAAATAAATTTGGGAAAAGATTCAAAAATCTATCAAGGAGATGATAAGGTTAAGAAGGAAAAAACAAAAACTCATAGAAGATAGTTTGAGAGTCTGAAAATGAAAGATGAAGAAAATGTTGCATCCTATCTCCTTCACATGGAAGAAATTGTGAACACCATTAGAGGACTCGGGGAAAATGTTGAAGAACCAGTGATTGTACAAAAGGTGTTAAGGTCACTCCCTTTAATATTTGATGCCAAAGTATCTTCCAGCTAAGAAATGAAGTATATCGATAATCTAACAATGGATGAATTACTTGGGATCCTCATGGGGTATGAAATGAGGAGAGAGAAAAAAAATCCATCAAGGAGAGAAGTAGCCTTCAAAGCTTCAAAGAAGACAAAGAACGAAGAGCATGAATCAAGAAATAGCTCTGACAATGAATCAAATTCAATGGAAGCCCATTCTGTGAGGAAAATCAAGAAAGGATATGTAAAACATAAAGGGAAGTTTCCCTTTAAATGCTTTAATTGTGGAAAAGTAGGACATTTAGCTGATAAGTGTCCATATGCAAAGGATGAAAGTAGTGATGATGAAGAAGACCATAACATAAATAAAGGGAGAAAACATATTCAAAAGAAAAAGAAACAAAAATAGGACAAGCATGAAAAAAATAATAACTCTTATAAGCAAAAGAAGAGTCTCTACTCAAAAGGCATTAGTGACTCGTCTGGAGAAAGAATTGAAAGCAGTTTCAATAGTGATACAAAAGAAACTCTTTTTATGGAAATCAAAACAAAGATTGATGAAGACAAAGGGAAATAAACAATGGTTTCATAATAAGAGGAAAATGTTGAAACAAATGGGGAAGTGGATATTGAAGAAGAACTCATGTGTGCCTTAAGTGAAATAAAGAATCTTAGGAAAAGGAATTTAAAACAAAAGGAGAACCTCTAGAAATATGAATAAGAGGATAGTGATTCAAAAGAAAAAATGTTACAAAGACTTGAAGAAACAAATAAGACTATTATGAAACTAAATATTCAACTAGAAGACGAAAAAAGGAAGGAAAATGTGGTGAGAATCTAGTTGAAGAAAAAGGAAGAAAACTGCAAAGAGCTAGAATGTGAAATTTTTTCCTTAAGAAAAGAAATGGAGAAAAGAACTATTAATTTTAACATAAGCTTGAAGTTTGAAAAGAGTATCGAAACCATATATAATATCATCAATTTTCAAAGGTCTCCATTCATTAAGAAAGTCTTGGATATGATGTTGTTGTTGCCTCCCTACCTACACCTGACCTTGCTACAACCAGGGAAGTTTTGTTTGTTGCAGGTGGAGGTCAGACTAGTTTTCCATAAGAGAAAACTATTGTTGATTGTGTTGAACAAATTGATGAGTTGTATATTCCTAACATACCAGAATTTGAGCATGTTGCTAATATGTTGGGTTGTTCTACTCCTAGAAGTAAACCTAACCCTGAGCCTACTTCCTCTGATCAACCAACACAAAAATATGTACCATATCATCATCCTCAGTTCTCACCATAAAAATAAAAGGAATGGAAATCATGCTTTTATATATTTGTAGAAGAGACATGAAAGACAAAATTGTGGACCAGTGCCAACGACCATGATAGATTGTGGTTAGATTTATGGATGGTTGTGGAATAATTTGACTGGATGTTTGAGGACTTCATATCATTGTGTATAATCAATTGTACATCAGTGCAATGTTCCTCTTACTTATTGATGATTTCCTTGGAAGTGGTCAACCGATGATCAACCTGACATGAAAATCGACTAGAGTTTCAACTGAGTATTCATTGATGAGTTTTGACTCATTTTTCCATCGACTAGAATTTTCGACGAGAACTATTGATACTACTTATTGATCCCTCAAGGGGGTAAATACTTGAATTTTTTGATATGTAAACTCAATTGATGCCTTCTTGTTGAATCAACTGTTTCTTTTTTAGTTGAATTGGATTTGATAAGACTGGTCGAACCATGTTTGACCATTGTTGGAAATGTAATACTAGTGATGTTGGATATAGAGAATGTATGGATTGACAGAGATGGATTATGTTGTGTTGTTGGTGACAGTGTTCAAACTTCTTCAGAAGTGTTGCTTTACCAAGTTTGAGAAGTTTTTGCAGTCAAAACAAATTAAGGGACATGCAATTGGGAGTAATATTCATCTCATCACTAAGTGAGATGGATTATCTTGTGTTGTTGGTGACAGTGTTCAAAATTCTTCATAAGTGTTGCTTTACCAAGTTTGAGAAGTTTTTGCAGTCAAAAAAAATTAAGGGACATGAAATTGGGAGTAATATTCATCTCATCACTAAGTGCTTAAGGAGAAGCAAAAACTTAGGGGGGCACCCCTTTGCCATTAATGTCAAAGGGGGAGAGTTGTAGACGTGATGATAATTCTTTCTATGCATTATGTACTATGTGTTTCATTGAAGGATTGGCATCAATGAAAAAGGGGGGGATTGTTGGTATTATTTTCATTGGTGTCAAAGGATTAATGTTGTCATTAATGTCATATTATGGCATTTTAATACACACAAAATTTCCAAGATTGATATGTGTGTGTGTGTGTGTGTGTGTGTGTGTGTGTGTGTGTGTGTGTGTGTGTGTGTACAAGTATATTAAAGAGGGGTGCATGTGAAAAGGAAAAAGTGAAATGGTGGTTTCAAACCCATGGGTTTGGGTATTTTCCCATGGTATTTGGAAAAATAAAATAAAAAGGGGAATTAATTATTTAATTAATGGACATGTCCCTTCATAAAGTGTTATATAAAAATATAAAAATAGAAAGTATTAAGAGAAAGTGTGTGTGTGTGAAAAATAGATAAGAAAAGATTGAATATCATTCCAAAATAGAAGAGTTGTGAAATCAGTTTTAGACCATCTGACATTATCATGATAAATTATTTTTTGGGACGTTTCATAACTTGAGATTTTGAAGAGATGGAGGAGAACTCTCTAGGTACATGTGGTAAAAAATTTAGATATTGGTTCTCTATACTTTCAGATATTCTATGTGGAAGTTAGGGTTCCTAATTTCTCTTGAAATCAGTTTCAAATATGTCATTTTGGAATTTTCACTATAAAAATTTTTATGGGATTCTTCAGACTGTGAAATTTTTACAAAAATGAGGTGACATATAGAAGTACCTTGGGTAAAAATTTCATATGTTGTTTCATTGTAATTTCTAATATATTATTTGTGGAGGTTAGGGTTGCTGAATGGTCCCCAGATCAGTTTCAAATAGGTCAGTTTGTCATTTTCACTATAACTTATTTTCCGGGACTCTTCATACTATGAAATTTTTAGAAAACAAAGGAGACATACATAAGTACCTGAAGTAAATATTGCAAATGTTGGTTCAATGTACTTTCTGAGATATTCTCTATGGATGTTAGGGTTCCTAAATGCTCCTAAAATTAGTTTCAAACATGTCAGTTTTCATTTTCACTATAATGTCGTTTTTAGAACTCTTCAGACTATGATAATTTTAGAGAACAAAGTAGACATATAGAAGTAATTTAGGTAAAAATTTCAGAATCATATTTTCAAAATTGGATACATGACATGTTGTACAAGTTTTTTCTTGGGAGGAGGCGCAAGACAACATGATTTGGGAATTCAAATTTTGGTCAGTCCTGGTAAAGGAATAAGTAGTGAGAAGATCTAGTGAAGGAAAAAGAACTGAGTAGATATGGTGAAGGAAAAATCAACAAGCAGACTTGGTGAAGGAAAAATTAGCAAGCAAAATCGATGAAGGTTGGTGCAAATCACACAAAGAGATTGGTGTCTCTTGCTAAATTGGTGCTTAGTGGTGGGGATTGGTGTCTCCAATAGATTGATGTCTCTTTCTAAGTTGGTACTTCGCGGTGGGGATTGATGTCTCCAATAGATTGGTGTCCACGAATATCTGTAAGAGTATGTTGGTGTTGCTCAAACAAAGATATTGGTGTCTCTTTACAAGTTGGTGCTTAGCAATGGGAATTGGTGTCTCCACTAGATTGGTGTCTGCAAATATATATAAGAGTAGGTTGGAGCCTACTAGGATTTGTACCAATGGGGATTGGTGTCTCCAGTAGGTTGGTGCCTACAAATAATTATAAAGAGAAGTTTTGTGGTTTTCTCCCAAAAGGGTTTCCACACAAATCTTGTGTTCCATGTTTTGAAATTAATATATCTCATATGTGATTGTTTTCTTATGGTTGATGAATGTTTGAAAAAGTAAAAAATTGTCTTATATTGAGTCACTCCCCCCTATTAGTATAAGTGTGTTCTCAACAATTGGATCAAAGCAGGTTTCTTCAGAAACAATCTAACCAGTGGAATGTAAATCTTAGGAGCACACATGGCCAACCAAGAAGGTTTCTCCACAAACAATGGCTTCTGGAGCATAAGGATGAGAATCTATTTAATGGATCTTGGTTTTAATACTTGGAAATCATTCATGACTAGTTATACAACCCCAAAAACTCCACCAACAAATTTGGCAAGGAATAATTCAAATAATGCAAAAGCCTAGTGAAAATAATGCAAAATCCATGAATGCCATCTTTTGTGGTCTATCAAAATCCTAGTTTTTCAAGGTGATGTATTGCGGATTAGAAAAAGAAATTTGAGACAAGCTTCAAAGTGTTTATCAAGATGATGACTAGTTTAATAAGGAAAAGCTCCAAACTCATAGAAGACAATTTGAGAGTTTGAGAATGAAAGAAGAAGAAAATGTTGCAACCTATCTCCTTCAAGTGGATGAAATTTTCAACACCGTCAGAGGACTTGGGGAAAAGGTTAAAGAACCAATGATTGTACAAAAAGTGTTAAGGTCACTCCCATTAATATTTGATGCCAAAGTATTTTCCATTGAATAAATGAAGGATATTTATAAACTGACAATGGATGAATTACATGGGATCTTCACTGTGTATGAAATGAGGAGAGAGAAAGAAAATCCATCAAAGAGAGAAGAAACCTTTAAATATTCAAAGAAGACAATTAACAAAGAGAAAAAATCAAGTGATAGCTCTGACAATGAATCAGATGCAATGGAAGCTCATTTTGCGAGGAAACTCAAGAAAGGATCCATAAAATATAAAGGTATGTTTCCCTTTAAATTCTTTAATTGTGGAAAAGTAGGACATTTTGCTAACAAGTGTCCATATGCAAAGGATGAAAGTAGTGACGATGAAGAATACCATAAAATAAATAAATGGAGAAAAATTCATCAACAAAAAAAGAACCCCAAATAGGACAAGCATGAAAAGAATAAGAACTCTTATAAGAAGAAGAAGAGTCTCTACTAAAAAGGGGTTAGTGACTTGTACGAAGAAAGAAGTGAAAAAAGTTTCAATAGTGATAGAGAAGAAAATATCTTTATGTCAATAGAAATAAAGATTGATGAAGACAAAGGGAAAGAAATGATGGTTTCATAAGAAGAGGAAAATTGTGAAACAAATGGGGAAGTGGATCTTGAAGAAGAACTCATGTGTGACTTAAGAGAAATATAGAAGCTTAGGAAAAATAATTTGAAACAAAAGGAGCAGCTGTAGAAATATCAAGAAGAGGATCGTGATTCAAAATCCAAAATGTCACAAAGCATTGAATAAATAGAGAAGACTATTATCAACCTAAATATTCAACTATAAGTGGCAAAAAGGACAGAAAATGTGGTGAGAATCTAGTTGAAGAAAAAGGAAGAAAACTACGAAGATATAGAATTTGAAATTGTTTCCTTAAGAAAGGAAATGGAGAAAAAAACTATTAAGTTGAATAGAAGCTCAAAGCTTGAAAATAGTACTGAAACCTTAGATAATATCATCAATTTTCAAAGGTCTCCATTCATTAAGGCCTATCTCAGATATGATTTTGTTATTGCTTCCCTACCTACACCTTGCTTTTCTACAACCAGGGAAGTTTTATTTGTTGTAGGTAGAGTTAATTTTTTTTTTCCAATAGAGAAATCTACTATTGATTATGTTGAACATATTGATGAGTTTCCTGCTCCTTAAATTCCATAATTTGAGCATGTTGCTAATATTCTAGGTTATTCTAATCCTGTAAGTGAACCTAACACTGATCTTACTTCCTCTGATTAGCCACCATAAAAATATGTTCCTTATCATCATCTTCACCATAAAAATCAAAGGAATGGGAATCACGATTTCAGATCATTGTAGAAGAGACATGGCAGACATATTGTGGTTGGATTGATGGGATGGTCATCGAATTATTTGACTTGATGTTTGAGGAATACATATCACTGTGTATCATTGGTTGTACAATCATGAAACATTCCTCTTACTTAATAATGATTTCCTTGGAAGTGGTCAACCAAGGATTGACTCGACATGACAATCGACTAGAGTTTTGACTGAGTATTCATCGACTATGTTTCGATTGGGTTGTCTGTCAACTGGAATATTCAACGAGAACTATTACTGCTACTTATTTATTCCTCAAGTAGGGGAATACTTGAATTTTTCGATTTGTGAACCCAACCTATGCCTTCTCGTTGACTCAATTGTTTCTTGTTGAATTGACTTGGATTTGCTGAGACCGACCAAACCATGTTCGACTATTGTTGGAGATGTACTAATGATTATGTTTGGATACATATATTTCTTGGATTAACAGAGATGAATTATCTTTAATTTTTTGTGATAGTGTTTAGACTTATTCAAGAGTGTTGCTTTGTCATGTTTGAACAGTTTTTGCAGTTAAAACAAATTAAGGGACATTCAATTGGGATTAATATGCATCTTATCACTAAGTTCTTAAGAAGAAGCACAATCTCAGGGGGAGCATCCCTTTTCCACTGATGTAAAAAGGGGAGAGTTGCATATAGGAGGGTAATTATTTCTATGCCCAATGGACTATGTGTTTCGTTGCAAGATTGTCATCAATGACAAAGGGTGGGATTGTTGGAATTATTGTCATTGATGTCAAAGGATTGATGTTGTCATTAATTTCATATTACAGTGTTAAAATACACACAACGTTTTCAAGATTGATTTATATATATAGTTTTACAAGTATATTTAAAAAGGGGTGCATGTGAAGAAGTAACAAGTGAAATGGTGGTTTCAAACCCATGGGGTTGGTTATTTTCCCATGGTATTTGGAAAAATAAAATTAAAAGGAGAAAATAATTATTACTCAATGGACATGTCCCTTCATAAAGGGTCATGAAAAATTATAAAAAGAGAAAGTATTAAAAGAAAGTGTGTGTGTGTGTGAAAAATAGATCAACAAAGATTGAATATCATTCCAAAAGGGAAGAGTTGTGAAATCAGTTTCAGGTCATCTTGGAATTTTCATGATAAATTATTTTTTGGGATGTTTAAGACCTTGAAATTTTGAATAAATGGAGGATATCTCTTTGGGTACAGGTGGTAAAAATTTCAGATCTTGGTTGGCTATACTTTTGGAGATATTCTATGTGAAACTTAGGGTTCCTAAATGCTCCTAAAATCAGTTTCAAATAGGTCAGATTGACATTTTAACTATAATTTATTTTGTGGGACTCTTCAGACTGTGAATTTATTATAGAATATAGAAGACATACATAATTACCTCAGGTACAAATTTGATATGTTGGTTCAGTTCACTTTCTGAGAGATTCTCTGTGGAAGTTAGGGTTTTTGAATGGTCTTGAGATCAGTTTCAGACATGACAATTTGAAATTTTCACTATAACTTCTTTTATGGGTCTCTTCAGACTATGAAATTTTTACGAAACAAAGGAGACATACATAAGTAACTCAAGTAAAAATTTCAGATGTTGGTTCACTTTACTTTCATAGATATGCTCTATGCAATTTAAGGTTTTTGAATGCTCCTGAAATTAGCTTCAAACATGTCATTTTGACATTTTCACTATAAATTATTTTATGGGACTCTTCAGACTGTGAAAATTTCAGAGAATAGAGGAGACATATAGAAGTACTTTAGGTAAACATTTCAAAATCAATTTAAAAAAATACGATATGTGGCATGATGTACAAGTTCTCTATTGGGAAGAGGCCTAAAACAACAATATTTGGGAAAATCACCATTTGGAAATTTAAATATTGGTTAGACCTAGTAAAGGCATAAGTAGTGAGAAGACCTGGTGAAGGAAGAAGTAGTGAGTATACCAAGTGAAGGAAGAAGTAATGAACATAACTGGTGAAGGTAGATGTAGCATGCACACTCAATGAATGTTGGTGCAACTCACACAAATAGATTGTTGTCTCTTTCTAAGTTGGTGCTCAACGGTGGGGACTGACATGGATTGGTTCTTGGTGGTGGGGATTGGTGTCTACGAATATATGTGATATTAGGTTGGTGCCACACAAACAAATATATTGGTGTCTCTTGCTAAGTTGGTGCTTGGAACTAGGAATTGGTGTCTCCAGTAGATTTGTAAGAGTAGGTTGGTTCCTACCAAGATTTGTACCAATAGGGATTGGTGTCTTCAATAGGTTGGTGCCTACAAATAATTATAATGATAAGTTTTGTGGTTTTCTCCCAAAAAGGTTTCCGCGTAAATATTTTGTTCCGTGTTTTGCAATTAATAGATCTCATATGTGATTGTTTTCTTATTGTTGATGAATGTTTGGAAAAGTAAAAAAATATAGTATACTAATTCACTCCCCTCCCCCTCTCAGTATAAGTTTGTTCTCAACAATAGTACCCTATGTTTAAAAAGAATACATCTATAAAAATATTAAAATTGGAAATCAAATTAATATTTTTGAATACTATGTTTTGTGTAATTTCTTGTTGATGGAAATTTGTAGCAATCTAAAGAAAAAAGTGTTTGCATTGAGTTTGAATATTATATTAATAGAGACTCACTGACATCCAAATTAAAATTTGCTAGTGTCAATTATGAGAATACTATTAGTATCTATTCTAATCATGTAAATATAATATAATTATGCGCACCCAAAATTTGAAAATAGACTGTTAAGAACCAAATATCAATATAGCATAGAAAAGCCTCAGAATAAGTACTCAACGCCTTGAAAAAGAGAGAAATTCAGATAATAAGCCTCTTCGAGGGGGTAAACTCCTTATACACCACATAAATTTCCAAATACAAGATGATTCCAAATGAAAATGTCTCCTTGGTATATATAGGAGATTAGGAGGTACAATTACAACTAATGGACCCAAGCTGACATAAATAAAATAACATTACTAATGTAATATGCCCCAATTAAGGGGTAATGTGCCACTATTTAGGGATTATCATGCCCCTCCCCTTGAGACAAGTGTTTTCCACAACGCTTGAGTAACTATGGATGCTTCTGTATAAAAGACTCGTCTTCCCAAGTGGAATCTTTAGCCTGTAGTTTCCTCCATTTAATGAGATACTCCAAAATGGATCTATTCCTTAGCTGGTGAATTCTTGTGTCAATGATGGCTTCAGGCTCCGATATGATTTTAAATTTCTTGTCAAGTTCTGGAAATATAGTTTGAACTAGGATCATGTCACCTATAACCTTCTTTAAGTATGAAACATGGAAAACTGGGTGTACTCGTGAAGATGCAGACAACTCCAATTTGTATACCATAGTACCAATCTTTTGCAACACCTTATAAGGGACATAGTACTTTGGTGATAATTTATTATCCTTCTTGGCTTTCTTGAGGGACATCTATTTGTATGGTTGTAGTCTTAAAAACAACCAATCCCCTACTTCAAAATTTCTTTCACTATGATGTTGATCTGCTTGTTGTTTCATGCGATTTTGTGCCATGGTCAGGTTGTCCTTTAAGATTTGGAGAACTTGTTGTTGATGCTCGATGTGATATTCCACTGCTTGAACCTTATATATTTATTTCAAATAAAAAGTGATGGAAGGAGGGTGGTATCCATATAGTGCCATAAATGGTGTCATTTTTGTTGCAGTATGAAAGGAAGTGTTATACCACCATTCTTTCAAGGGTAACCATTTGAACCAATGTGTTTGTTTATCAGAGACAAAGCAATGAAGGTAGCCTTCCAGACATTTGTTCACTATCTCGATTTTTCCATTAGATTGAGGAAGATAGGATGAGCTATGAGCCAGTTGACTACCCAAACGAGAAAACAATTTTGTCCAAAAATGTCCAGTGAAGATGGGATCTCTGTCACTTACAATAATATTTGTGCTTCCATGTAGCTTTTGAACTATCTACATGAATGTGATGGAAACTGTATTGGATTTGAAGGGATGAGAGAGTGCACACAAGTGTGCATACTTGGTCAATCTATCAACAATCACCACGATGACACTCTTTCCCTCATACTTCGGTAACCCTATGATGAAATCCATGGAAAACTCCTCTTAGCATTGACTTGGGATGGCTAATGGTTGTAAAATACTTGGTGTCTTAATTGTTTCCACCTTATTTTGTTTGAAAACCAAACATTCTTCCACAAACCTTTGAACATCAGTTTTAAGGCCCTCCCAAAAACATTCCTTCTTGAACCTATGGTAGGTTTTCAAAAATCCTGAGTGTCCTCCTACGAGAGGTGTGCAATTCCAATAGTACCTTTTGTTTGATTTTGGAGTTCTTACTTAAATATAAGCGATCTTTGTACCATAGTAATCATTTTTCCATGTAAATGTATCTTATGCATTGGAATCCTGCTGCAACCTTTGAATGAGATTCCACACATTTTCATCATTCTTCCATTCATCCCTTGCTTCTATTATCCAATCGGGTTGGATGATCAAGATAGCACAAATAAAGGCCTCAACATCTTCATCCTTTCTTGAGATTCCATCCGCCACAACATTTTGCTTCCCTTTTTTATAGACAATTTCAAAATCATAACCCAATATCTTGGTCAGCCATTTTTGTTGTTCTTTTGAAGATAGTCTTTGTTCCAAGACGTATTTAAGACTATCATGATCTTTTTTGACCTTGAAGTTCCTACCTATTAGGTAAGGGCTCCATTTCTTCAATGAATGTAGTATTTCCATCATTTCCTTCTCATAAATGGTTTTGTGTAATTAAGTTCCCTTGAGTGGCCGACTTTCAAAAGCCAGAGGCCTTCCTTCTTGCATTAGGAAAACACCAATTCCATTTCCCGAGTCATCACATTCCACAATAAATGTTTTGTGAATTCTGGAGTGGTCAAGATAGTAGCTTTGCACATCACCTCTTTAAGTTGTTCAAAATATTTAGTTGCCTCTGGAGTCCATGAAAATGCATCCTTCTTAGTTAGTGTCGTTAAAAGTGATGCTATTCTTCCATAGTGACGAATAGACTTGTGGTAGTAACATGTCAAACCCAAAAATCCTCTAAGATTATTCAATGTTTTGGGAATCAACGATTCCATAATGGACTTAATCTTGTTAGGGTCTACCTTGACACCTTCATCACATTCCACAATAAATGTTTTGTGAATTCTGGAGTGGTCAAGATAGGAGCTTTTCACATCACCTCTTTAAGTTGTTCAAAATATTTAGTTGCCTTTGGAGTCCATGAAAATTCATCCTTCTTAGTTAGTGTCGTTAAAAGTGATGTTATTCTTCCATAGTGCCGAATAGACTTGTGGTAGTAACATGTCAAACCCAAAAATCCTCTAAGATTCTTCAATGTTTTGGGAATCAACGATTCCATAATGGAATTAATCTTGTTAGGGTCTACCTTGACACCTTCATGAGATACAATATGACCCAAATACTCTACCTCCTTCACCCCAAAGAAACATTTGGATTTTTTGGCATATAGTTGTTCCTCCTTTAGTAGTTGTAACACCTTGTCAACATGTCGCACATGATCCTCCCAAGACTTGCTATAGATTAGTATATCATGAAAAAATACTAGCCCCAATTTTTGAAGGAAGGGCTTGAAAATGGAATTCATCAACCCTTGGAGTGTGGAAGATGCATTTGTAAGGCCAAAAGGAATGACCGAAAATTCATGATGGCCTTCATGAGTTCAAAATATTGTTTTTGGGATATCTTCTTCCTTCATTCTAATCTGATGATACCCTGAACGAAGATCCAACTTTGTGAAATAGATTTCTCCATGTAGTTCATCTAACAATTCATCAATGGTGGGAATGGGAAACGTATATTTAATAGTGATATCATTGATCTCTCTATAATCTGGACACATACACCATGACCCATTTTTCTTGAGTACCATTACCACCGATGCAGAGTAAGAAATTTGCCTAGGTCGAATAATGCCAACCTCTAACATTTCGTCAACCATATGCTTAATTTCACTCTTATGGGCATAAGGGTATCTGTACGGATTGATGTTAGGAGGAAAACGCCCAGGAATTAGGTGAATAGAATGATCATGATTTCGAGTGGGTGGAAGACCTTTGGGAATATCTTCAAATACTTTGGAATGCTTATCAATGATCCCTTGGAGATCTAGGGGAATATATGGCTTAGATGTTTGAACATCTAGTGAGCATAGTTATGAAATTACACCTTGATGCCCCCTTTTCAATAATTTTTTCATGCCATTATGGCTTATCACCATACTGGGTTTCCCTGTGATACCTCTTAACTCATTTTATTTTCCTTCCAATGAAAATTTCATGAAAAGTTCTTGAAAATTAAAAGCCATTGTTCCTAGTGATTGTAACCATTGGATACCTAGTACGACATCAACACCACCCATGGGTATATAAATCATTGTACTATTCATTACATATTCTCCCATATTAAGATTGATCTTATTGCATTTTCCTGAGCAATTGATAGTTCCTCCATATGAAATCATTACTTAAAAATTTGGTGCTGGATATACAAACCAATTGAGAGCTTTGGCTAATTTACAGTGAATGAAATTATGAGTACTACCAGAATCAATTAGGACTATTACCTTTTTCTTTTTGATATATCCTTCGATATTGAGGGCTTGAGGAGTGCTAATTCTAGCCAATGAATTACATGATATCGTGGGAGTCAACTCTTCAGAAGAAATCGCTTTCTACATTTTCATCTTGAGTTAGTTCTTGTTCTTCTTCCTCTTCACAATCTATGTAGAGTAATTTCTTCTCACCACACTTATGTCCCTTACTGTACTTGTTGTCACAATTAAAGCATAAACCTTTTTCTTTTATTTCCTCCAATTTTTGAGGTGTCAACCTTGTAGGTCGAGGTGTTTTAGAAGAAGGAGCTTTATTCTCTCGATAGATGTTAGGAGTGGTCCTTCTAGTAGCCATATTATTCTCTTGATAGATGCTAGGAGTGGTCCTCTAGCTATATCCATATTTTTACTTTTCAACATTTCTTGCCACCCTAAATGCATTCTCCAATGATTTGGGTTCCCAAAGGAGAACCTCATGTTGAATGTTATCCCTTAAAGTTCCTATGAATACATCAATCAAGGATCATCCGAATATTTTTCCTTTATATTCAATCTTTTGGAAGTTCTCAATGTGCTATGTAAGTGAACCCTTTTGCTTGAGATTTATCAATTGGCTAAAGAAGGTATTGCTCCTTGTATCCTCATAGTGTGCTATCATTTCTTCCGTGAAAATTTTCCAAGTGACGAGTGATTTGCGAGAACAAAGCCATCGATACCAAACAAATTTATTGGGTTCTAAATATAAAGAAGCAATTCGTACCTTTTGTATATGTGGAACATCATGTAGATTGGGTCCTTGCCATGAAACTTCCTCATATCGATCTTAGGAACTTGGTTGGTATTCAACCCAAAGTTGGAGTTTCTCCATTCTTGATTCATATTCCCTGTGTCCTCATCATGAATTTCATGGGATACATTTTCACTTTTAGGTGTCCTCTCTATTAGAAAATATTTCAATCCTTCCATGATCTCCCTTTTTAAACCATCCATCATCCCTTGTAGTTCATCTTTTGTCACTGTCTTCTTTTGTAAATCATTTATGTCCCTACGCATTTCTTCACCTTCATCAAGATTCCAAGTAGGACTGTCTGGGGGCTTATTTGGTGTAGAAGTTCCCTTTTTTTGTGGCATGTTGGCCAAGTATCACTTTTAAACCTTGATTTTGAGGTGGTTCTGCTAGACAATCTTTCTTATGTTGTATATCCAAACTTTTGGCCCTTCTGGGAATGAAAATTTATTTTTTGTAGTTCTCTAATATTTCTTCTCTACAATGCCACAAGTCTGATCAAAATTGGATGTTCCAAGTGGAATTTATGGTAACTTCCCCACAACTTGTTGATTTTTGGTCTTTCTAGGAGATCTCACTTGTATAGTGTGCCCCACACAAAATAATTGATATACAATTATGAAAATTGTACCATAAATACTTCAGACTATACACTATCCAATGCATTTAGTCTCACTCAATTTGGATACTATAGGAATAATTTATGATTATTTTACCTGGAACACCTAGTTGTGACTAGTCAATAGGACTAGTCATATACCCTATCTTCCATAGGGTGTATCTACAAATGTAAGATGACTCAGAAGATGAATGTTTTATCACAAATACTTTAATAATTTATGTGAATAGTTTGAGGATTTCAGAGTCTAAAATGTTACAGAAATAATTTTATATCCAAAATTCCGTGATGACTCAATTCAGGATGATTGTAGAACTCTATATTACACATGCTTTATCTCCGAAAGTATATGGCTTCTGGAGCTGAAATTTGAGCACAACGTACCTTGATCCATCTACTAAATATCCTCTAAGGGGTTCCTTCTGAAACGTTGTAGAAAACAAATTATAGAGAAAATTCCAAGGTGTCTCAGATGTAGCAGCGAAACCCCAAGACCTTGAGCTCTGATACCATAAGTTAAGAACCAACTATCAATATAGCATAGAAAAACCTCAGAATAAGTACTGAACACCTTGAAAAAGAGATAAATTCAGATAATAAGCCTCTTCGAGGGGGAAACCTCCTTATACACCACATAAATGTCCAAATACAAGATGATTCCAAATGAAAATGTCTCCTTGGTATATATAGGAGACTAGGAGGTACAATTACAACTAATGGACCCAAGCCGACATAAATAAAATAACATTACTAATGTAATATTCCCGAATTAAGGGGTAATGTGCCACTATTTAGGGCTTAACATAGACACCTATATACTTATAAAAATGTATTGTAGATAAATAAATACTGATACATTTGTTGTTTTATCACAATATTGTGCAATAATCCAAAGTAAAAAGTATAAGCAATACTTATACTATTAATAGTGATTCTAATAATAATCAGGCATCACCATCATCATTAGTCATTCTAGCATTGTCAAATGTACGTTTGTACAACAATGATGTAAAATTTAAGATTATTTGTATTAATCAAGGCATAAATTCATAAGAAATATGAGCAAATTAACCCCAACATTGTGAATTTAGTATGTGTAGGCATCTAAATCAAGTACCACAACATGATGGCATTAAGCATGGAAGTCGGGAAGAAAACAACAACATAGTTTTCTTAACTTATAAATCCATTTTACTCACAATAAATAAATGACTCACTAATAATTTGTTACGGATTATATAGGTTCATGCCTCTCAGAGAGTGCAACATCGAATTCATAGTGTTCAATGTGGGCCACATTTTCACAATATTACATGCAATGCATATGGAAAACCTTGATATGTATTGAACTACCCATAAACATCCACATCAAAGGTGCCATATGACGTCAAATACCCTACAAATTATGATTAGGGTGCTTTTTTTAAAACAACGGTTCTAAGTGGTTGTTTTCGATGCAAAAGAATGAAAAAAGTATCTCATAAAGAAGTGAAAATAATTCATTGAGATAACCTCAAATATGTTTTTGGATATATTCCTCCTACAATTGTTCTTAACCCCATAGGCCAAGTTAATATTATGAGGAAAACACATAAATTTAGTATTTTTTCTTAATCCTACAACAAATGTGTCTAGTATGGCCAAGCTAGACATGATGCCTACTAGACCAACATCAAGTTCCAAGTCTTTGTATACCCAAGTGTTATTTGTTGGACTTAAATCTAGGTGATCTAAGGCAATGATTGTAATAACGAGTCTTCTAAAGAAAATGTGACATTCTAGTATTTCAAAGTATGTTGTTAAGGGAGACTCTTTAAACCATCCCTTGCCTCAATATGTAGAAGATATGTAAACGTTGTCATATAATATGTTTGGTCATGATTTCATATTCACCCAACACTTGTTTACAAATTAGTTCATAGTTTGTAAACACAACAATTTCATTGACCCTGCGTGTCATTGTGTGCATAGGGTTTCTATGAGTGCATGATAATATGAATAATTTTTTTATAATTTAATTCTTGTTTAAGATCTTCATTGTTTGTTTAACATATTGATCTCCATGGTCACAAGATGAAGGAAATTGCATCATTTCCTAGGTTTCTGGGAAGAGATATCTCATGTACAAGCATCATAATTTCACCATTTGTTTTTGTAAATAAAAATTTGATATTACCTCAAATGTCTAAAAACCATACAAATGCTAAAGGACCTAGCATCTATCTTTCCAAAAATGGAAACCGAGACCACACCCAGGTCCAAGAAAATATGTCCATGAATGTTTTATTTGTAATAACTAAAATGTGCAAGTAATTTAAGATATTACAAAACGGGCCTAAGGAACAATAAAGTTCTATGTCTATCATAGGAAAAAAAAGTAAAAGATGAGACGAAAAAACTTCATACACCAAAAGTGTTGTTACTTCCATTGCCTGGAGGAGAATGTGGCCAAGTCAGAGCAATGATAAAGGGATGGAAGTAGGTGGGGCAGCATTGGTTGACATGATCTCTTGAAAGAGAATCAAATAGTGCATCCAACCTATGTTTGAGGATATCCTAGAGAAAGAGTTGGTCCGCAACATATTTGCACATGTCAAAAATGAGTTTCAATTGTTCAACAGAGAAGCCACAAAAGGGATCCACCTAGGACTGTGATGGATTGTTCTAAGTAGTTACTGTGTCCAGATATGTAGAAACAATATCTATTTATTCAATGATCATGGGAGCCACCTTCTCGAGAACATGGAAACTCCATTACTCTTTTTGTGACTCGACTGGAAAACCACTACCCTTAAGAGTGGAAGTGAAAGTAAAACTATGAGTATCCCTAGGAGACACCACCGATGGCTCAATGGTAAGATGGGGTGGGATAGGGGGAAATTCCTCTTCCACTAGGACAGGAACCGAGTCATCTTCATCCTGAGTATAAGAAATGGAAGGAAAATCAATAGAGGGTGAAGCATGGGGAGGAGGTGAGTCAGGGGAAGGCTGTGCACTGGGAAAAGAGGGAGCGGGTCAATTGCGGATGGAAAAATAATGGTAGTAGTTCGGTCCATTCTTGGGCATACCACAATCCCTTAGCATGACAACAAAGAAGAGACCAAAAAACTAGAGGGAGGGGTTCAAATGAGCTAGAGGTCGAAAAACTAGGAGCACCACCGGGGAGGGAACAAGACCGTTAAACAAAACAAGGATGAGATATAGTGAGTGAACCATAAAGAGAAAAATAGAAATATTACCTGTCCAAGCCATTAACATTGCCATTAATCCTGAGTTGACAACACTCAACTCCATTGTACCTATGTAGATGATATTCCTTGCCATTGAAAACATGAACATTGATTTTTCCATGTGGTCTAGGCTCGTACTGAATGCCTTTGCATTAATGTTTCACATTGGAGTGAAGAATAAGAGGATGGTGGTGGTTTTCCACATTATATCAATGGTTTGCATGTGAAACAAGTGGCACCCCATACAGGGAGGAAGAGTCCCTTTGAGACAGATCAAATCATTGTGATAACAAGGAAGGGGAAGAGAAGAGACTGACATCGATAGATAAATCTTCTCCAAATAAAGAGACTCCCTCATTTTCTAACTTGTCGGAAATTTTATTAGCCTCTCGATGGATGTGGGAAGGGATCATATTAATATTAGGACATATGAGGGAATGAAAGGTTTCCATGGAACTGATAAGATTCCATTTGGGGGAAACTTTTGCAGGATCGAATCCATTCAAAATCTTAGTGGCTAGAGAGACAATGATTTGGGAGTCCCCTTCGATAACAATTTGTTCTATACCCAAACTAGAGACCAATTAAATTCCTCTAATGATGTCCGAGAGCCATTATGTGTTTTATTTGCCAATTTTTTTTCTTGATAACCACCCTAAAGCCCATAGGTTCAGGGTTTCCTTTGGATGCACCATAAAAGTTCAACTTAAAAAAACCTCGGGGAGGACATTGCCAGGTCGTGGGACTATGAGTGTGTGGAGGGTGGGGATTAAGGTTGAGTATGGGATGGTTGGGGTTGATATTTACATGCCACTGAGAAAATATAATTATTTCACTGGGTTATATGAAATGTCTTCTTGAGGCCATTGTTGAGATATGATCATTTATTGAGTGATTTCAAATATCTTAGCCTAGATATTAGAGGGTGGACTTGCAGTGGAAGACTTGTTTATTTCTCTCCTTCCAAATTTTCTAGACAATGAAATGTGGTAGAAGCTACCAAATCCTGTATAAAATTGGGTTGTGGAAAGTTGTCGATCCCAGTTCTCAATGGTGTGAATTATGATATCCCTAGCCATGTTTGTTTTCCTCATGATTTGTGCTACCTAGTCCCATATATTAGCACTTAAAGAACATTGATTCAGTAGATGATCCATAAATTCCTCTTGTTGCATACATAGGTTGTAGACTGATGGTCCAATGAATCCTCTTTTCCTGAGATTTTTCCACGTAAGAATGTGATTTTGAACAATGAGCTATAGAAAGGTGGAATCTTTGGCCAGAGATGTGATTTCCAGATAATTTTCAGGATGTTTTCTTTTGGCTAAAGGTGAAACTTGGCCTTGAGGTTATAGGCTTCTTTAATTGTGAATGAACCGAGAGGAGAGTGACACCTTGAATGTGAACCTTCCTTTAAGTCGATGCTTCTTTCCAAGGTTTCAGGTCATAGTTAGCTGATAAATTGAGATCAATGTGAAGGAATTTCTAGTTTCTACAATGAGGAGGAAGGGGTGCATCCTTCTGTTGGTGTATTTAATTTCCTAATTAGAACAACTCAATTACCCAAAACATAAATTTTCAACGCGATGAAGTATTTTTATTTCAAAATTATCATGCAAAGTATATGAAGGAAACAAGTTCCAACTGACATTATTGTGAAATTAAACACTCGTTGTAGGCTAGATCACACTTTCTTTAAATTAAAACACACTATTGAAAATGAAATCACACTTGCATTGAAATGAAAATGAACACTTGAATTGATGAAATAAACCACAATTGTTGAAATAGAAAGCATATTGTTGTAACTGATATGACACACTCCTCACTGAAACATATGGATCAAACAATGTTCTCAACCCAATGAAAAGGGATCTCCTATAACATATTTGAACAACAAAAAAAAATGAATTGAATCTAATAAAAAATATTGAAATGACAGAATTGAGTGACAACAATCTGCATCTGGCTTAAAACATTCACAACCAATTGCAAGTAACAACAACAACTAATCTTTAATGAAATTCTACGACAACAATCCAACCTATATAAGAATACTTTGCAAACCAATGTACATAACAACAATTCTTTAATTAATAAATGCAATAACATAAATCTCACTGAGGCTTATGAATTAATAACACACAACTATAAGAAACAACTAAATGAATTATAACTACAAGTAACAACACGCTAAACCAAACGTCATCATGCATAACAACAAACAAATGTAATTAATCTACTTACAAATACAATAGTAGTGATCCCTGTTTAGAGAAGGGGGCCTTCCTCCTTAAACAAGGTGTTGCAAATCAAATCAACACTTCATAGACCCAATCCACGAGCATGTCAATGCTTTATTAATAAAAAACTCAGAGAATACAAATCATTGAATCTACCTAATCATACCTCTTCTTTAATTAATGGCTTCATTTAAATACGCAGAGATCTAAGGGACAAATCATAACCGATTTCCCCCAAATTGGACTTCCTAACATATGCCCATATTACAAATGATTTTCAATACAATTATAGATTGTCTTCAACAAATCAATCAATCAATATCAAGTATCTAGAATCTCTTCAATTCTAATAAGTTCAGAATAGGCCAAATTTGGTTTTGCAATTTGAGAGAAAGTTGACAACTGATCGCAACACTGAATCTTGGAATATACCTCTTGGAAACACCTCCATATATGTCAAACCGTGGCTTAATTGGGAAAAATTCTCGTGTGAAACTTAATTGGTTCCATCTTGCAAAATCCCATTTTCTAGATTTGTTAGATTCACCTCCATTTGCACGAAAATGCCAACGCAAAACTGCCTTTTATTATCTTCCATGTGTTTGAATAGGAGAGTTTGACCATGAGTTGGAGCTCACACATGCCACCTGGGTATGAACTGAAGATCACTAATCCATGTCATCAAGTTTGGGAAAAAAACCCATGTTGTGGATTTCCCATGTGGAGATGTGCTAGTATGTCAACCATGAGTGTTGCAACTTGTGGAGTTGTAGCAAGACAAATTTCATAGTAGGACGAGTTGCAGTGAGTTGCAATGAAAACCATCATTAGTAAAATCATGCATAATAATATTTAATCTATTAAAAATAAATCAAAATTAAAATTACTTAACCACTAAAGAATAAATAATTATAATATGATGTTTTATGAGAAATTGTGGTAAATGGAGTGATAAATTAGCAGTAAGAGGAAGCAAAAGTGATGAAATGAACGTCTCTAATTGATACTAATGATGACAAAACAACGACTCAATAAATTCCATAGGTATGCAACCTTGAGGGTGTCGTGATTCTGCATTTGGGCTTGAATGTGTTGCATACCCTCCAAGGATTGCAAGGGAGGAAATTGTTGCCACGAGTCCGACCAAAATAGGGTTTCTTCTCCACTTTGTAATTCCAAAAAAGCATGTTCATGGATAAGAGGAAAATTATGCCATGCAACATTCCATATGTTTGAGCCTGAAATCCGATAAGTCATCTGAATGAGCAGAGTCTCATTGATGTGGGGGGAATATGTTTTCTTCCATAACCTTGCCCACAGTTATTTCGGGTGTTTGAGCCAATTCCACCAGATCTTGGCACCCATAACTTCATTTAGCATGCATGGATCTCGAATACCAAGACCCCCATTGGGATTTTGTTTACAGACTTTGTCCCAATTGACCAAGGCCCATTTTTTCCCCGAATTGTGTCCTTGCTAGAGAAAATTCCTTTGCAAATTACAAATGGTATTGAGTACAGACTGAGGGGTAGCCAGGGATGAAAAATGAAAAATGGGAATAACTTGGAGTATAGATTTGATTAACACAAGATGAGAACCAAGTTTAGCATCCAGAAGGTCCAGTAAGTCAATCGATTGGTTAGGGATTGAATGAGAGATTCCTAATAGATATTTCTAGTTGTTGAATCAGAGAGGGGTATGCCAAGGTAATTTGATGGAAGGGAGCTCTTGTGAATGCTTATTAAATGAGAGACATGATGTTGTATGACTAAAGGAGTATTGAAGAAAAAGAGGTGGGATTTTGCTAGGTTAATGGAAGTGACTGATGCCTCACTAAAATACAAAAGGATGGACTCTAGATTTAAATATTCTTGTGCAGTTGGGGTTCCCATTAATATTGTATCATCCACAAATTGGATGTGAGACACATCCAACTGAAGACCATGCATGGGAAGGCCTTGGAGAGAACTATCCTTGATGGAGGCTTTAATGTAGTGGCCCATTACATCTTCCATGATGATAGAGAGGAAGGGGGAGAGGGGATCACCTTGGAAAATCCATTGAGAAGGGGAAAAAGGTTTGGAAGGAACACCATTGAAAATAATGGAAAAAAAGGATGAAGAGTTGAGGTTGAGTAACGAATTGACCCAGTCATTGCTAAAACCAAAATCCAAGAGAAGAGATTTCATATAATTCCATCCTAGGAAATCAAAATCCTTTGAAATATCAAGTTTGATGAGCATACCTGGAGTTCTGGTGGACTTGAGTGAGTGAATCACCTCACGCGACAATACAAAACTGTCCATTATTTGGAATCCATCAACATAGCCTAGATTCTCCTTAGAGATGATGAAGGGAAGAATAGGCTTGAGCATGAGGGAAATTACTTTAGTGATGATTTTGTATATCATGTTTTGCAACGTGATTGGTGCAAAATGGTGTGTATGAGAGACTCGTTCCTCCTTAGGAATGAGAGTGAGAAAGGTGACGTTGAGAGATGAAAGTAATTTTCCAGAAGCACGATATTCCTCCACAAGTTTCCATACCTCCTCCCAAACCATTGGCCAACAGTGGTGGAAGAAATATGTGGTGAATTCATCCAGTCTTGGTGCTTTTCCACATATATTTCCTTTATAGCCTGATCCACCTCCTCAATTGTGACGGGCCTCATGAGTGCTTCATTTTTTTCCTTGGCGATGAGAGTGGGAATGTGCTTGGTTACTTTGTTTATGGATAGATTTTAGTCAGATATTGGTTCAGATATAAGATTGATGTAGTATTTAACTAGTTTTGTCTCCATCCCTTCATGATCCATGATTGGTTTCCATTGATCATTTTATAATTTTGTAATGTGATTAACATATCGCCTCCATATGATATCCTATTCCTTATATATTTCCTCTAGATTTTGTTTGAGAATATCCTCCTCAGCATGCAAAGAATATGATTGACCTTGAGTGATGGATTATTTTTAGATTTCCTCCAGGCATTTCTCTAAGGATCTCTAGGCTTGGAAAATGTTTCCAAAAATATTTTTGTTCCACTCCCGAAGTTGTTGCTTAAAGTTTTTTAACTGTTGTTGAAATATGTACATTAATGTACCATGAGAGATTGTAGCATTTTCCCACCATGTATTGGAGAGTTCCTGGAAATCCAGATGAGATAACCAAAAATTTTCAAACCTAAAGGGATTGAATTTGGGAGTGATGTCTGTGTCGATCCAAAGATGAAGCGGCCAATGGTATGAGCCCGACTTTAGGAGAATATTTTCTTTAATTAAGGGTCCATCCAATATCATGGCTTTTGATATGAGGAATTGATCCAATCGACAGGACACCTAGTGAGCACCAAAGCACATGTTAGTCCATGTGAAGGTACCATTCCTTGCTTCATTGTCGATTAAATGTAGATCCTTGATCATGCTCTGTAAATTGTCATTGTCCTTGTCTAGTATCCTTATGCCTCCTCTCTTTTCTTCGAAGATGCGAATAATGTTGAAGTCACCACCTAGGATCCATTTTTAGTTCCCACCAGGTTACCCATATCTGAGAGGATTTTCAAGATATAGTCCTTTTATTGATTTTTTTTGGGGATATACACATTTGTTATTACCCCCTGCTCACTGGAACCAATGGCTCTGCAGTGAGATGAAACCATCCAATATGTGGAGAATTCTTTTTCTAAAATGATCATCTCAGGGTTCCATAAAATGGATATTCCCTCTGGAGCCCCATTGGAGTCATTATAAACAAAGTTTATTTTCCTCCAACAATGCTTAAAGACTTCTTCGACAGTTTCCCCTGCACATTTTGTTTCATGGCAGAAGAGGATGTCCAGATATTCTCTGATTATACAGTTTTGTAGAACCCTTTGTTTGGTTCTTTCGTTCAGGCCTATGATATTCCAAGAGAGAATATTCATGATGATGGAGGAGGGGGGGGGGGAGAGAGAAGAAACCCTCAGTGAGCCTTTGGATCTGTCCCAAGTTAATCATGAAGCTACCTACCTTTGTAATACATTGTTGTGTTGATTTATGTCATCGCCATTTCCCTTCCCTTAGAAATCTCCTGGGCTCCTTACTAGGATCCGATCTAATACCCAATCGAGAAGTTGCCCCTGCTATTGAATCAATGTATACTTTATGGAGTACCTTATGGAGTTTTTTTAGGGGGATAGATTGCATTTTCTTCCTGTTGTAGGATTCCTCTAGATTTTCTAGGTCAATGTTAGCTATATCTCTTTCATTGACATTTGTGTCTGTGTCTCCCCCCTCATCTGAAAATTGGTTTACCTCCATTTGGTTTGGGGAGACAAGTTGCACTATCTTCTCCAAGACAAGACTATGATTCTACTTTGATTTTCCTTTATCCTTACTCTGGTTTTCATGCTGGTGGGGCTTTTCAACCTCTTGTGAGTCTGGAAGTTGGCTTAAAACTTCAAAAGAGTTGTTGGTAGAGGGTTTCTTGCTCATTCCTTGGATATTTTTCTTGGGATTAGGATTCTTCTAGCCTGATACCTGGGTGAATCCATATTTTTTCTTATTGTGCTCATCCTTCGATGGCTACACTAGGATATTTAAAGGACAATCCCTAAATAGATGACCGTGTTCATGGCACTTCCTGCAGTGGAAAGGTATATGCTCATAATCTATGGTATGTACCCATTCCTCATCCTGGTATTATAGGGCTAAGGATTCGGGAAGGGCTTTTGAGACATTCATGTAGGCACATATCTGAGCATAGGAGGTGTATCTTCTCTAATGAGTAGCCTATAAATATTTTAAATACCTTCCTAAGGTCTTGCCAATGTCTGTGAGGATTTCTTCCAGCCATAATTCCTATGGGAGGGAGTAGAGGCAAATCCAGACAGGCACATAGGAGAAGTCCTCTTTTTCTGGACTCAAGCGATCTATCTAGAATATTAGATATAACCCCACTGAGTTGAAGAAATAGGTCCCATTTTCGAAGATGCAATCCTTTCACTCAAGGTTGAAGAAAATAATTGTGAAGAATCCTTTGGATCTCAGTTGAAGGTTGTAATGACCCTTGGGATTTGACCATGTTATAATCCAATGCATAAGATCCTGCTCAGAGGACCATAAGCCCAACAATTTTCCTATGAGGGAATGCTACTTCATAAACTAAGTATTTTATCCTACTCTTGCCGAGTTGATTACATACCATGGAGCAATAGTTGTTTTTGGAATGCATTTCCCTGGATCTCATATGCGAGTCACATTTGGATGAGAGGTTTTTCTTCCACATCCATGGCCTTGAAAAACCTTTGTTCCTCCTATAGAATATTCTCTCTAAGATGAGACAACAACTCAAATGGAAGTTGCTTGCTTCTCGCACCCGACTCTTCATTAGCTACCACATTGATGTATGAGGGGGTTTTCACCCCCTCTCCTTCTTCCATGAGGGTCCCTTCAACCTTCGAGACCTCACAGGTGCGATCGAATTTCGATTGAGCTCAGACAAGGAAATATGGTGGTCTAAAGCTTTGTGAACATCAAAACCATAGCACTATTCGACTTACTTATTTGATTTCTTACATAATTTCACCAGGGATGATTTTAAGGATGGAAATTTATTTTAAAATGTAGAAACCTTGGCAAATCTTACTAATCCTTCATATGTCAACTATAAATCATTGGCGATATTTTTGTAAAAATATTCAAATTTCTAAGGATTTTATATAGTCTTTATAAAATTTTGGCTATTTTTAAGGTAAAATAATTTTATCCTATAGAATTTGGGCGAATCATTTTTAAAATAGCGAATCTCATTTTTGGAAAAAACATGGAAAATTAGCCCATGAGTGAAATTTAGCCCCTAAAATCATCATTGAATTTCACCATTTTGAATCTACGAAGAAATGACAAAAATTAGCTACCCCTTCTACAATATTAGGTTTCTTAGTACCTCCTAGATGTAAACCATCAAGTATTATCTACACATCATCCCAAGCTTGAGGCATACCTAATATCTCCTCTATAATCCTAAAGAGACTAATTTCTTTTACATAATCTCTTCTACTCTTCTCCTCTCTTTGGATTGGAGGGATACCAATCCTCTTTGAAATGTTTATTTTTCTATTTATTCATTGTTATATTCAAGCAAAATGAAAAGTTTTCTTACAAAATATTCTCATTTCATAAGTTTTTTTTAAATCCATAAACAAGTTTATGACCATTTTTCGACACAATTTTCATAGTTATTGGAGACCTAAATTATGACCTAATGGTTGAATTTTATTATGACCCTTTTATCAACATATAGGACAACCTAAATTTTGACCTCAATCTTTAATTAAATAATACCATAAAGAAATTTATTATGCTAATATGGTAAAACATATTTAAAATGAAAACAATTGTCAAAATTATGATAAGATTACAAGCTAAATAGGTGAACAAACAATACTCATAAAAATTACATTAAAAAACATGCTTATGTTGTACTATCTACTAGTGGGAACAAATGATTTATTTTTAAACACAATGCATTTTAATCCAAGTCATGAAATTTTCATTTGGAATTTAGCTAACTACTTGGATGCCTTTTCACAATTTCATGAAATATTGTCATTCTCATGATGACATCTAGAAGAAATATGAGATTTGGGTGGGATACCCTATAAATCCTTTTGTTTCCATAAATAAGAGATTTAACAGGTCCATGGTCTATACACATTTTTCTGTAATTTTTTATTGGCAGAGCAATGAGAAAAACCTTTAGACCTCTACCCTTAGTATAGGAAGGTTGGATTGTGTAGGTATTTAGTTGAAAATAATTTGTCACCTAGTGTGCGAGCCAATTCAACTACATACATAGAGTCTTTGAAAACAAATAAGAAAGGAAGTTTCCCTTCCTTCTCACCCCTAAGGCTTTCCAAAAAATGATGCAATTACCAAAACAAAACCAAGAATTTAATATAACTAAGGTAGATGACTCTATTCATTCTCATGGTCATGTTGAACCACTGAAGAGTCAACCTTGAAATACTATTGAACAAGACAAATTCTAGGGGTTCAATCATCAGGGAAATATTTGAGATAAAAAATGGGCCTCATGTCATGTCCCCATTTTTGTATTCCCCTATTCGACAGTGGAAATGACTCCCATGGATTTTCAGTAAAGAAAATGGAAGTCGAAAGAGGTTATTTAATGTCACTTAGTTAGGATATGTTATGTATTTAAAGTGACATTAATAAAATAAAGTAAGTTAAGATTAATAAGTTACTTAACCATTATTAAAGTGAATTTTAATCTTAAATTGAAAATTGGAGGGAAAATAAGGTTAGGATTTGATTTAGTAAAAAAGGGGAAAGTTCTAGAAGTTGTATTTGATTTAGTAAAAAATTGGAAAGTTCTAGAAGGCAGGGAAGAAGGTCAAAATGAGGGGTATATTTTCTCTTGGACATCATGATTTGATCTCTCATTTTGGAAGTGATCTTGGAGCCATTGTTTCGTTAGGGTTTAGAAAAACCCTTCCACTATTGGTTTGGTTTCAGTGGTGAAATACCCACCCTAGATAGACAAGAGGGGAATCCATCCAATATTTCCATTGGAGCTTCAATTTTGGGGTTTCATTTTCTGTAGGAGGAAGATCAGCTTGCGTAGAAGAGTGCACATAATTTTCCATAGGAGGTCGATCCCAGGTTTTGCAGGTGTAGTAGAGGGTTTTCAGGAAATCCATACTAGGAGTCACCCCCACAGGTTGAGAATAGGGTGTCCCATGAGGACTTGTTTTTTGTCCAACCTCGTCACATGATACCCCATGTGTTGTTCAGTCACATCCTAGGAGGACCTCTGCAATCTAATGTGCATATTTGTTTGGTACGAGCGACCATAGTGTTGCAAGAGGTGTCCGAGGATCATATCGACACCACATCATAGAGGGTTTAATGGTATAGAAGAGGAGACATCACTTCTTTAGGAGGTTTTGGAATCATTACCAGGTTTCTTGATTTTATGGTAGTAGATGTTGTTGCTGCCTAGCAACCATTAGATATGAGGGTTTAGGAGGGATCTAACAATTGTTGTTACAACCAATAAATATCTTTGTATTGTTGTGATTTGGGTTTTCAAGACATAATAATATGCCATGGTTATGTTTTTTCTATCCTCTGTGTAATGGGTGCATGTAATATATTTGGAAATATTCATAACCTTGAGGCATATGCAAACTATTTGTAAGAAGTTTCCAACAACCTTAATATAAATTGTTTGATAAAATTACACAAAGAGAAACAATAATTTGGAAAGCAAACATAATATTCCATCCATCCTAATTGGGGACATTACACCTCAAAACAAAAAAAAATCTATAAACATTAACTTTAAATGAACCAATAGGATCAAGATGATGATTTCAACCATGGTCCATAAGGGTAAATAGTTTCGGAGGGAATTAAAGAAAACTGTTTTTTTTTAATCATATTTATTACTTACCTCCTTATAGGTTTACTCAAATTTCAAGTCTATGCACTCGTTGGATGAAGAATTAGATTCCAATCCAATGAGTATCCACTCAACATAATTTTGATATAACCACAATGAGATACACTAGAAATACATGAAAAAGATGTGTTTCGAAAACACATTTTTTCATGAATTTACAATGTACCTCATTGTGGGTCTATCAAAAGTATGAAGAGTGGGAACTTGTGGGTCTATCCAACAGGTGCCTACACTTGAAATTAGAGTAAACATATAAGGAGATAAGTCAAAAATATAATTAAAAAAATAGTTTTATTTATTATTTTAACTATTATTTTCCTTAGGAGGCACATTTTAGACCTCAAATTTTCTCTAATGGTGGAGATGTCAAACCCTTCTTGATATGTCATTTGGTTGTTCCTTAGGATATTTAGGAGTGAATACATAGTGAAGTTTGAAACCTATGTATCTTATGTCGTTGATTATATAGTTATTGGGAAAAATGGAATTTTAATCTAGGTAGATATTATATCAAATGAGATATCCCACCAAATCAAGGAATTCCCAAAAAATAGGAAAATTTGCATGGCTTCATACTTGAAATATGAGTTGGTTCTCAATCTCTAGTTTCTAGGGTTCTCGTTAAGAGGTGACATAGAACTAGAGGTTGATTTAGTTCAACTCTAGTACTCAATGTTGTGGAGGCACAAATCCCCTTACCATTCTTATACCATTTAAGATTTTTTTTGTTCAAGGAATAAGTAAAATGATCATTGGTCATGAACCAAACTAGATTTACAAGGAAGCTAGGATATTTGTTGAGGGAAAAGGTATGTTTTCATACACTAAAAAGTATAGTGTAATTTGGATGTATGGGTTCAAATGAAAATCTATAAGGTTTCCAAACTTTATCCATGATGGGTATTTCCTATCATATCTCTATGGGAACAATATTCAATGGGCTCATGTTATTGACAATAATGAAGGGAAGTGATTTATCCATATATGATTTGAATTTCAGGGTTTAACGATAAAAGACATTAACAACGTTATAGATTTTTCTCATGAATTGAACTCTTTGGAGTTGCATGAGACTAATGAGAAACCAATGTTTCACCCGAATGGAATTTTCAAAAGACACATGAATACTATTAATGTTGAGGAAGACACAACTGAAGTGGAAAGGGAGATACTAAGTGAAAAAGATGTAATTTTAGGAAAGGATGTCTCTCGCCATACTATTTCCACCCATGATTTTGAAGATTGGAAATCCATTGTTGAGTTGAAGTTACATTGTTGAGTTAAAGTTACTAGGTAGTGAGAGTGATGCAATTATGGTGAGAGGATAAATACAAAGTTGCAAGATAATTCTTTACATATTGTTGTTGATAAGTGATCCGAAATGATCTTTTAAATGACTATGGTTGAGTTATTAAAAATGTTTTGATTAACCAATTAGGAATCTTTAATAAAGAGGAAGAAGTTATAGAAGAAATATAGCAGCCATATGAACATGTATAGAACTGAAATGAAGCATGAAACAACAACAAACCATAACACCAATGTGATAATGGAGTTCGAAAATCTTGCCTATGTCTCTGGGCCTTTGTCTCAATGGGTGAGGCTTTCTTATTTATTTTCAAAGCTTAATAAGTACATCACAATAGTGACAAAAGGTTACAAAAATGATATGGTCTTGTTCTACCAGATATCAAGAACCCAACAGAAGAAACGAAACTCAAATCAGATGACCGAAGCTCCCAGAAATGGCCCGCAAAGGTGTGCTCCTAAACAACTTCCGTGCATAAAAATGGTTTTGGCTTGGAAACTCTTCAACATAAAGTTTCTTTGAATCTCTTCCCATGGCCTCAAGAAGGCCTGATTTATATAGATATGAAGTTGGTAACCATATCCCAACTTCCTCCCAATATCTGGCCTAACAAAGGGCCCATATCCCCCAAAAAGGGCCAAATCTCCAATAATAGCTGAAGAAATCATTAAAAACTCCATATTATAATGTTAAAAACCTCATTTTTTAACAAAATTTGGGCTAAGCCCCTCTAGCTTGGTGCGCTCCCCCTTATACCTGGTCATATGACTTCATATGGCTAAGCGCCAACCCCCTGGGGGTTGTGCGCTGACCCTCAACCTGCAAACTCTGGTCACATGGCCATTGTAATAGGACCAAAACTTGTTCTAGGCGACCGACCTCTGGTTCTACCCCCGAGTCATATGGTGAATGGTAGCTCAAACTACGGGCTGGTAAGATCTGCGCGCTAAACACAATGGAGGACCGGGTTTTATGGGATATTCCCCACGATTGGGGGCTAACAACCAACTGTTATCCTCTTAACACCTTTGCCTGCATGGATATATGAAAAGTATTGAAGCAAGGGTTGGGGCCTAGCCCCAACCCTTTCCATGCCCAACCATATCATTACGAAAATTTAAATAATATTTGTGCACTTGGTATAATAAGGATCACATGTGGGCGGGCTGGCTAGCTCGACCCTGCTAAGTCTAGCCCTGGACCGAGGTCATGGGTTCCAATCCCACAAACTACAAAACATTTTTTAACGACCCACAAACCAATCCATGGGTACCACGTGGCAGCCCATGTATGGGCCACGTGGCACCTTCTCATTCGTTGAATACTATGCCACTTATCGACCTCTTATTCGTCCACGTTCTTGTCACATAATTCTGCCACCGTACCTGCCATTGGATCTGTGACTGCCACATGTTGTATGGATGTGCCACGTCACCCATATAGATGTGCCATGTGTCAAGCATTGATTGGACTAGATCTGCCACCTATCTTCCCTGTCAATGTTGTACCCTGCCATGTGTCACCGTATGGATGTGCAACATCATCTTTATGATCGTACGACCTGTATAGTCAGCTACCACGTGGCACTGTATGGATTGTACAGTTAACATTTTTTTACCTATTTGGAAAAATGAACAGATCGCCATAACTTGAGAATACGACGTTCGTGTGACCCAGTTCAATTTGTGTTGGGTTCGTATCGAAGAGGCCTACTCACACATCTATTTTGAAACCATTCTGAGAACTTTTGTTTTTAGGCCTTTCTGAGCCCCATCAAGCTCCTGGATCCAATTCTGGATCACACCTTCCCACTAAAGGACATTTTGGTCCCCATAAGGTTACTGACTAGTCATCAAGCTCAAGATAGGACACCCGGCTTGATATCCGTCTCTGAACTCTGTCCTATGCACCTGTCTCATCAAGATCAACTGTAACAAAATCATGACAACTGACAACATATTGTTATCCATTTGAGCCATGTCACATCTTACTGAAGCTACTATCATCCATGTAGACAAAATTACTAATGATAGAATTAAAAATACGACTGCAAATGAGCTAATATGCTTGTAATATTTTCACGACATGAGCTTATCTTGAAGCAAACTGTGATTGATTTTCCATTCCATAATCATCTCCTGTTCTTGATTAAGATCTATTACTTGATTTGAAACAATTATTGGTTTGTTGCTTGCTTGAGCTTCCTTCTTTAATTGGTCCATAGTTTGAATAATTTTATTTTCCTTTACATGATGAGCATGAACCACATAATCTTGACCTTCTTTGGTTAATTGATATTGATTCATTTTCCTGTAGAAGATTTCTTTACGATCAAACAAGTTTGGACTACCTAAGACCATTCCACATTCACTTAGTGACACTGCATCACATGTTACCTTATCTACATACTTAGATGAAATAGAAAATTTTAATGTGCACTGCTTGGTTATATACATTTGATGATTCTTTCTTATCCATTTAAGTGTGTAGGGCTTATGATGCATATTTGTTTTTAATCCCAATTGCTTAACCAATTCCTCTAAAATTAGATTAGATTGAGATCCACTATCGATTAATGTATCAACCTTAGTGTGTCGCATGATGACCCTTATATGAAACACGTTACTTCTACAATCAATTCCTTCACCAATTTTACCTGTTATACCAACCAATGAGACCTTTGATTCATCAACTGAATTTGTTCCCAAGTTTGTCAGTTGTGTTGTCCCTGCAACTGTTTGCCTCCCTTTATTTTCCTTGAACCACTTCGGTCTCTTCTTGGGATGCAATTGCCAACATCGATCATCATCATGCCCCTCTTTCTTGCAATGATTGCAAGAGGGCCTCTCTTCCTTTCTCGTCACTGCATTTGAATTCTTTCCATGCCACTTCCTCTTGTCCTCTTTCCTTGAAGAAGATTCCCCTGATACACCAACACTTGTTTTCCCTACTTCAATGTATGTTGCTTGAATAGAAGCATCATCAAGATTAGTTGGTCCAAACATGAATACAGTGTTTCTAATATGTCTATGTAAACCTCCTATATACTTCATAAGAGTTTCTTAGGTATGTAAAGGAATATCTAACATCAATGCCATTTTACGAAAGCCATCTGTACATTCTTGCATTGTTTGTCCTTTTCTTAGTTTTAAATATTTCCATTCAATTAAATTTTTTTCTTTATAACCCAAAGGATATAATTTCTTCCTAAGTGTAGAAATGAAACTTTGCCATGATGGAAATACATTACCCACTTGTTGTGTTCCATTTTTCAACTTACTTTGCCACCAGATGAGTGTTGTGCCTGCAAGTCTCAATGATGCCAACTTGATTTGTGTGGCCTCATCCTTGAACTATTGCACACTGTAATAAACCTCCATCTTCCTAACCCAATTGTCAAGTCTCTCTGCATTAAATTCACCATCATACATGGGTAATTCGAATTTAACATCAAGTTTTAATAATGGCATTTCATTCTTATGTTTATGATCATGTTTCTTTGCATTGGATTTAGAACTTGAACTTGAAGAAGAAGGAGAAGAAGGAGGTGATGATGGAGGTGAAGGAGGAATTTGAGGAAGATCCTCTCCTTCTTCACTTTTTCCCTTTGAAGATTCACCCAGATTTGGTCTTTTCTGTTCCTAGTAATCCTCATACAAAAATTTCATCATCTCCGTCATGGCGAAGAATTTTTTTTGAAACTCCTTCTCATCCTGAGAAATTCTCTCTTCCGATGCCATATTCTCGCTCTGAGAAGTTCTCTTTCTCAATCCAATCAATGGATTCTCTTCCAAAATATCTCCTTCACCACGATGTACATTTTCCTTGGTTAACATGAAAAACTCAAATCCAAATGTCAACTAGCTCTGATACCACTTGATCCGAAATGATCTTTTAAATGACTATGGTTGAGTTATTAAGAATGTTTTGATTAACCAATTATGAAGATTTAAGAAAGAGGAAGAAGTTATAGAAGAAATATAGCATCCATATGAACATGTACAGAACTGAAATGAATCATAAAACAATACAAAACCATAACACCAATGTGATCATGGAGTTCGACAATCTCGACTACATCTCCAGGCCTTTGTCTCAGTGGGTGAGGCTTTCTTATTTTTGTTCAAAGCTCAATAAGTACATCAAAACAGTTCCAAAAGGTTACAAAAATGATATGTTCTTGTTAGACCATATCTAAAGAATCCACCAGAAGAAACAACACTCAAATCGGATGACCGAAGCTCTCAGAATTGGCCCGCAAAGGTGCGCTCCTCAACAGAAAAAACTGCATAAAAATGGCTTTGGCTTGAAAAGTATTCATCATAAATCTACTCTGAATCTCTTCCCATGGCCTCAAGAAGGCCTTATTTATATATATCTAAATTTGGTAACAATATCTCAACTTCCTCCCAAGATCTGGCCTAAAAAAGGGCCCAATATCCCCCCAAAAGGGCCAAAATCGCTAATAATAGCTGAAGAAATCATTAAAAAATCCATATTATAATGTTAAAAACCCATTTTAAAAAAAAAATCAGGCTAAGTCCCTCCAGCCTGGCACGCATGCCCTTATACTTGGTCATATGACTTCATATGGCCAAGCGTCAGTCCCCTAGGGGTTGCGCGCTGGCCCTCAACCCGAAAACTCTACTCACACGTCAAATGTAATAGGAACGAAACCTGTTCTAGGCACCTGGCCTTTGGTTCTACCCCCAACTCATATGGTGACTGGTAGCTCGAAATATGGGTTTGTAATATATGCGCACCAAACACAATGGCAGAGCAGGTTCTATGGGAGATTCCCCACGATCGGGGGCTAACAACCAATTGTTATCTGCTTAACACCTCCACGCGCATGGCTATATGAAAAGTATTGAACCAAGGGCTGGGGCCTAGCCCCAACCCTTTCTGAGTCTAACCATATCATTACGCAACTTTAAATAATAGTTGTGCACTTGGTATAATAAGGTTCACATGCAGGTGGGCTGGCTAGCCCGACCCTGCTAAGGCGTAGCCCTGGACCCAAGTCACAGGTTCCAATCCTACAAACTCCAAAACATTTTGTAATGACCCATGAACCAATCCATGGGTACCACATGGAAGCCCATGTATAGGCCATGTGGAACCTCCTCATTCGCTAAATATTATGCCACTTTTCGACCTCCAATTCATCCACATGCCTTCTACATCATTCTTCCATTGTACCTTCCATTGGACCTGTGAATGCCATGTGTCATACAGATGTGCCACGTGTCGAGCACCGATTGGACCAGCTCTGCCACCTATCTGCCCTGTCAACGTCATAACCTACCATGTGTCATCGTGCATATGTGCTACGTCAGCTGTACGAACGTGCAAATTGTACAGTCATCTGCCATGTGGCACTGTACAGACTGTACAGACTATACAATCAACATTTTTTTACCTATTTGGAAAAATGAATAGATTGCCATAACTTGAGCATACGATGTTTGTTTGAGCCCATTCAAGTTGCCTTGGGTTCGTATAAATGAGGCCTACGCACATGTCCATTTTGAATCCATTATGAGAACTTTTATTTTTAGGCCTTTCTGAGCCCCATCAAGCTCCTGGATCCGATTCTGGATCAATAAGGAATGTAGTGGGGAACCCCATGTTAAGACTCATGTATGTGTTGACCCAAAATTCTACTTTGGTTTCAACATATTATTTTTCATTGCATATCTTCCCAAGATATCAGAACAATTTCTATGACCAACCTTTCAAAGACTAGTTTAGATAAGGAAGATAATATGAGTCATTTCCATTGTGGTTTCATCCCAAACAAAGAGTATCAAAGGATAGAGTGAGTAATCATGTCACATTCATAGTGACTTATCAAACACTAGGAGAGTATTGGTCCCCAGTGTTAGTTCACCTATATTTGATCAAATAGAGCTATAGTGTTTTGGTTTATCTAATAATGAGGATACTTTGGTTGGTATATATAATTAATTATCATATTAATATCTTTCCTTTGCATACTATCACCCTCCTAACATGTTCATGACAACCATTAAGGCTAGAGCACCCAACAATGTTTCATTGGCACCCGATCAAATTCAATCTAGCCTTGCTTGGCTCATTTTGAGCTACCAATACTTTGGTATTTGGGGATTCCATCACAAACTTCATTAAGTTCTAAAAAAATCCTATATTATCAAAGTACATGTGTTGATTAAGGTTGTTTGTCATTGATGTCAACCCTAGAAGGAAGTTGGAGAACCCAAGTTTGGGTAATGGACCCAAGTTTGTTTTATGGATAACGGTATGAGTTTTTTATATATTTGCAGGTAATACTATTCTATATGGATAATACATGTCATGCCATTTCTAGTGGTATGTGGAACATCACATAACTCCTCACGGTTAGAGAGTTATGGCCATGTGAAGTTGGAGAACCCTCATGAATAATCTAGAAGCCCCAAAAGGTCAAAGTAGTCAAAGTGGTTTAAGAGATTTTTAGAAGGTAAAGAATAAAGTGAAATGATGAGTGTACTATAATTCAAAGTGAATACAAAATAAATTATTTAAATAATAAAGTTAATGGAGAAATTACTAAGTTGGCAAGTGGTTAGAAGTGGGTTAGCCCTAAAATAAGGAAAGTGGTGTAAGATGGTTAGAAGGTAACCCCTTGAGGTAAAGTGAAGTGATGAGTGTACTATAAGTCAAAGTGGATACACAATAAATTATTTAAATAATAAAGTTAATGGATAAATTATTAATTGGACAAGTGGTTAGAAGTTGGTTAACCCTAAAATAAAGAAAGTAGGTCAAGATGGTTAAAAGGTAACTCCTTGAGGAAGCTACATGAAAGTATAAATAAGAGGCAAGTCTCTCTCATTTTACATCACACTTGAGCATATTTAATATATAAAGGTGACTGAGGTAACCAACGAATATCTAAGCCAAATTTCAGAGAGAAGGTGAAGTAAAGAAAATCGAAATTCAAGGGAGGATAAATTCTTTTGATGATGCTTTCTAAGGTATGTTATTTACAGGTCATCTCACCATTTTCGCAATAACTCTTTTTCTAGAATGATTCAGACTGTGACATTGATAGGCCATTGAGAAAACATATCCAAGTAGTTGTGGTAGCTGTGGAAAATAGGATTTGTGGCTAGTCCTGAAACTAGTCTAAAACAAGTGTTTCGGGTAAAAACGTCATAATTTCTTCATAAAAGATCCATATTAAGTAAGACAAGAAGTTTTGGTTAGAGTACAGTCTGTATTATTCTGTGTAAAATTTTCATATCCATACAACAAATATTTAGTGTGAGGCACACTCTACAAGTTCTCTCTCTAGAATAAGTCATAATTCAACAAGGTATGTCATTTTTTCTATGACTCCTTTTCTGAGAGGTTCCAAGTAGTGACACCTAGAGGAATTGCATAAAACACACTGAAGAACATCGTGTATTTTTTTCAGATCTTTATTCATTACAGGTACATAGTTATTATTATTTCAAGTTAGGGTTGTTGACTAATGCAAAACTAGTCATGTGAGACTAAAGAAAAGTTTGATGAAAATGCTAGTCTCTTGTTGTTAAAGTTAAGGAAGGTTTGTAGGTATGTGATCATATACAAAAGGTCTATTACAGAGTTACAAATAAGATTTGAATGATGAAATTGATGAGGGATTTTGGTTGAGCTACATGTTGGGTACATGGTTGAGACAAGTAGTTGATGAGTTGGCACATACATGAGGTGTATAGTTGATGATGTTGGTACATCTTGATGAGTCATAGTTGATGAGTAGTTGATACATGATTGGTACATACTTGTTACAAGGTTGGATGCACTTATTTATGGTACAGGTTGATTATAGGTTGTTTGGTACAGGTTGGTGCACTTGTTTATGGTACAGGTTGATTATAGGTTGAGGTACAGGTTGAGGCATGGTTTAGGTTTATTGGTACAGGTTGTTTGGTGCAGGTTTATTGGTACAAGTTTACAACAGTATATATCAAAGTGATAGTGTGACAGTGGTTCCATCATTATACTTATACGTAATGGTGGTTGGACGGGGCAAGGACAAGTGGTTGTAGCCACGTTCCGATTGTAGCCCGAGAACATAGGGGGTTGTAGCCTCCTTCTAGTTGTAGCCAGAGAATTAGGGAGTTGGAGCTTCCCTCAAGTTGTAGCCTGAGAAACTAGGGGTTTTGAGCCTCTTTCCAGTTGCAGCTGGAAAACAAAGGAAGTTGGTGCTTCCAATGAATGTAATTCTTCAAGACATATAAGAAAATAAATTCTGTGGTTTTCTCCCGCTTTGGGTTTCCACGTAAAACATTGGTGTACTATGTATGTGTATGATTTTTCATTTGTTCATTTCTTATTTACTCTACAGTTATTGGATGATAATGCTACATTGATAGAACACTTGGATTATATGGTTAAAAATGATTAAATTGATCTATTACTGATTCACCCCCCCTCTCAGTAATCCAACAATTGGTATTAGAGCAGGTTCCTTTAACCACTGAAAGGTAGATCATGGAGAGAAACAACTTGTATAAAAATGGAATACCACAGTTTGATGAACATAAGTATGTTTTTTGGAGCATAAGGATGAACACATATATACAGGCACATGGATTTGAAATTTGGCAATCAATTGTAGATGGATACATAGTACCAACAATTCTGCCAACAAATAACAAAGCAGTGAAACTTGGTCAGAATAATTCCAAAGCCACAAATGCACTTTTGAATGGTCTTGGTGAAACGGTATTCACCAAAGTTGCACATTGTAAATCCGCTAAAGAGATTTGGGACAAACTTAGAAATATTTATGAAGGAGATTCAAAATTCAAAGAAACAAAGCTTCAAACTTATAGAGGTCGGTTCGAACAAATAAAGATGAAGGAAGATGAGAATATTGCAGATTACTTCTTACAAGTCGATGAAACAGTAAATGCAATCATGGGATTGGGAGAATAAATTCAAGAATCTGTAACCGATCAAAAGGTACTAAGATTTCTTCCTATGAAATTTGACCCTAAGATATCAACACTAGAAGAAAGAGAAGATCTAAACTCAATAAGAATGGATGAACTACATGGAATCTTCACATCATATGAAATGAGAACTGAACATGAAAATCCAGATGTAAATGAAGAAACCTTCAAAGCATCCAAAATATAAAAGCAAAAGGGAAAAAAACAAGAAAAATAACATAGCATCAATAGTGACGTCTCGGAAGATGATGAAGAAGTGGCCAACTTTGTCAAAAGACTGAACAAGGGAACCAACGACAGGTATAGAGGTAATCTTCCTTTAATTTGTTTTAATTGTGATGGTATTGGTCAGTTTTCTAACAAATGTCCTCATAAGAAAAAGAGAAATGATGAAGGTTACTCAAAAAACAAACAAACATGTAAAGGAAAAAGAACCGCAAAGAAAGTTTTCAATAAAAGATTATGCACCAATGAAAACATCTCATCATCAAATGAAGATGAATTCAGTGACAATGAGAAAGAAAGATTTATATTCATGGTAGTAGAATAATCTGATAAAGAAGACTCTGAAGAAGAATATGAAGAAGATGAAGAAGAATATGAAGAAGTCGAAGAATAAATTGAAGAGGCAGAAGTTGACTACCGAGATGAATTGTTGAGTGCCATAGAAGTTATCAGAATAGAAAAGAGGAAAAACAAGAAGTTGTTGGATTATGTTGTCATTGATGCCAATGGTTTGATTATTTGGGAGATTGTTGGATCATTGATGTAAATGATTTGGTTTGATTGATGTCAAGTAATTGATTGATATGATTCCCTTGATGAGAATGATATATGTCCAAGTGGAAACCAATCGATGCAAAGATGAATCATTAGTGTCTTATCATG
>SNQJ01S0001491.1:111256-123081 GCA_010110895.2 Picea sitchensis | reverse complement strand
CCCCCCCCCCTCTAATTGTGGTAGGTGTGTCCAAAAGAAGCTACAAGCGGAACTAGACAATAAAGAAGACACTCAGGAATTAGAACAAATGATCACAAATTTGAAGGTAAAAATTGAAGAAGATAAGAGAATTGAAGAAGCACTCGAAGAACATCTAGAAGGAAGAGACATGATTATTGGAAATTTGGAAGCATAGATTGCCACATTAAGAAAGGATCTTCAAAAGAAAAATATGCAGAACAACTCAAAAGTTTTGAATGACATTATTAGCAGTCAAAGGCCTAATCATGATAAGTCGGGACTTGGATACAATCAGACAGAAAAGGGATCAATCTCCAAAACAACAGAACTAGAAACATATCCAAAAAGCTATGTATAAACAATCAAAGGGGATAGGAAGGCATACAGAGAAAATTACAGGGACACTCCTCCACCGAGAAGATTAAAATTTTAGAATCAACGACCGACAGAAACAGATAGGTCTCAGGAAGAAGAAAGATTCATAAGAGCACCTCCTTTCAGAAGATCTTTAACTCCCAGGTATCAAACTATATTTTTTGGTTTATGTTATGCATGTAATAATTTTGGACATAAATATGTGAATTGCAGAGCTAGCAAAAGGAACATAAAATACTTTGAAAGTCATACACAAAAGGGTTATCCAATAAGGCCTACCAAAACACAGGAAAGAAGTTACGACAACTTTGAATCATTAAGCACTGAAGTGGAATGCTAAAAGTGTAACAACTTTGGACACATGGCCAAAGATTACAGAATGATAATCCCTCCTAGAAAACCACAACAAAACAACAAGAACCTCAAAAAAGGACATGGATAAGAAAGTAGAATCATTACAACAATGAATAATACACACTCACTCTACAAGATAAGTAGAAGAAACATGGTTGGTATATTGACAATGGTTGTTCAAAACACATGACAGTCAAAATTGGGAACAAGAATACAAAAGAAGAAAATGTTCTACTAGTAGAAGATTTGAAAAATAATATTCTAAGTGTGAATCAAATGTGTGACCAAGGTCATAAAATTACTTTTGATTCAAAAAAGTGCGAGATAAGAAAAGAAGGTTCAGGAAAATTGATTGCTACAACTGTGAGAACTTCAAGCAACATATATGTGTTAAGTGAAATTCGAAATGAAAAGTGTTGTCTAGGAAAGGAAGATGAAATTTGGCTATGGCACAAAATAATGTGTCACATACATTTTGATAACCTTGTCAAAGTCAGCAAAAGAGAAGAAGTTAGAGAAATTCCCCAGATCACGAAACCAACCAACACTTTATGCAAGCATTGTCAACAAGGCAAGAAAACAAAGACTAGGTTCAAATCAAAGGAATATTCAACAACAAGACCACTCGAAATTGTGCATACTGATCTAGTTGNGAGAACTTCAAGCAACATATATGTGTTAAGTGAAATTCGAAATGAAAAGTGTTGTCTAGGAAAGGAAGATGAAATTTGGCTATGGCACAAAATAATGTGTCACATACATTTTGATAACCTTGTCAAAGTCAGCAAAAGAGAAGCAGTTAGAGAAATTCCCCAGATCACGAAACCAACCAACACTTTATGCAAGCATTGTCAACAAGGAAAGAAAACAAAGACTAGGTTCAAATCAAAGGAATATTCAACAACAAGACCACTCGAAATTGTGCATACTGATCTAGTTGGACCAACTACAACGAAGGGTTTAAAAGGTGAGAAATATTTTATGTTATTAGTTGATGATTTTACAAGAATAACTACAGTTTGTTTTCTCAAGAATAAGTCAGAAGCTTTTGAAAACTTTAAGATCTATAAGGAAATGGTTGAAAATGAAATAGATTCAAAAATCAAATGCTTGAGATTTGATAATGGAGGAGAGTTCACTTCAAAGGAATTTATGGACTACTGTAGAAGGCATGGAATAAAAAGGCAATTCTCTGTTGCTAGGACACCTAAACAAAATGGAGTTGTTGAAAGAAAGAACAAGACAATATATGAAATGGCTTGAACAATTCTAATGGATTCCAAATTGACAGATATTTTTTGGACACATGTAGTGCATACAACAATTCACATTCAAAACAAAGTAATGCTCAGAAACAACACTGACAAAACTCCCTATGATCTATGGAAAGGAAGACCAACAAATGTGAAGCACTTCAGAGTTTTTGGAAGAAAATGCTACATCAAAAGAGAAGATGGCAGAATGGGAAATTTTGACTCTCGTGTGGAAGAATGAGTACTTTTGGTTACTCAAGTACTAGGAAAGCATACAAGTGTTACAACCTGAGATTGAACAAAGTTGTGGAAAGCATCAACGTAACAATTGATGAAATAGGTAGACAAGAATTAAAGGAAGAAGAAAATGAATCAATGGAACAAATTTATGAAGAAGAAACAAAAGTTGAAAAATAATTAGAAGGGGAAGATGAAGAGGATCCGACAAAATAAGAAGAGCAAGTTCAACAAGTGTCTCTTAAGACACCTAACAGAAGAGTATAGAAGAATGATCCTTCAGATCAGATTATTAGAAACAAAGATGCAGGAGTTGAGACTAGAAGAAGAATCAGTTCACCAGAACAAACACACCTAACACTCTCATCTACGATTGAACCAACTTGTTTTGAAGAGGCCAACAAGGATAGTTTTTGGAATAAGTCCATGGATGAAGAATTGGATCAAATAGAGAAAAATGACACTTGGGAATTGGTTCCAAGACCAAAGGATAAGAATGTGATTGGCACAAAGTGGATATACAGGAATAAATTGAATGAAGATGGACAGGTTACAAGGAACAAAGCTAGATTAGTATGTAAAGGATATGCACAGGTTGCAGGAATCGATTGTGAAGAGATATTTTCCCTAGTTTCCATAATGAAAGCAATTTGATTTCTTTTAGCTTATGCATGCTCCAAAAATACTAAAGTGTATCATATGGACGTAAAATCATCTTTTATGAATGGAGAACTTGAAGAAGAAGTCTACATTGAACAACCATAAGGATTTTAGTTGTCAGAGAATGCATATTATGTGTGTAAATTAAAGAAGACCTTGTATGGTCTAAAACAGGCTCCTAGAGCATGGTACTCTAGATTGGATAAATATCTATAGAAGAAAGGGTTGAGAAAAGGAAGTGCAGACAACAACCTCTATATCAAGGTAAGCCAAGATATTAATTTATTAATTGAAGTTTATGTTGATGATATTATTTTTTGTAGTGATGATGACAGTTTAAGCCAGAAATTTGCAAAGGATATGCAAGATGAATTTGAAATGTCATTACTTGGAGAACTATCATTCTTTTTGGGAATTAAGACATGATTTCAAGAAACACCAAAGGAATCACATGTATTAGCAGTGAAGATGATTTTCAAATATCTCAAAGGAAAAAAAGAGTTTGGGTTATGGTATCCAAAAGGAAAGGATATATCACTTATTGCCTACATAGATGGAAATTGGGAAGGTTGTATTGATGACCGATGAAGCACCAGTGGAGAAAAGTTCTACTTGGGTGAGTGTTTAGTATCATGGATACACAAGAAACTACCATCAATTTATTTATCTACAGTCGAGGCAGAGTATATTGCAGCAACAACATGTTGTGCATAGATTATTTGGATGAAACAAACTCTCACAGATATACAGGTTGAGTATGATGAGCCCATTCCAATCTATTGTGATAATATAAGTGCCATTAGTATCTCAAAGAACCTGGTGATGCACTCCAAGACGAAGAACATTCCAATCAAGTATCACTTTCTACGAGAACAGGTTGCAGAATAGAACATCAGAGTTGAGTATGTGGGCACAAAAGAACAAGTGGCAAACATCTTTACAAAACCACTTCCACGAGAATCCTTTCAGTATCTTCACCGGAGACTCAGAGTTATTTCTACTCCAAAATGAATTCTTTTGAATGCTTATCTAATATGTCTTAGATGTACATGAGGAAGCACCATAAAGAAGACAGTTCAGTTAGGGGGAGTAGCCCCAGATGGAAAACTACCTTTGCCATTGATGATAAAGGGGGGAGATTGTCTATTAAGGTTGGTTGTCATTGATGTCAACCCTTGAAGGAAATTGGAGAACCCGGGTTTGGGAAATGGAACCAAGTTTGTTTGATGGATAACGATATGAGTTTTGATATATTTTTCAGGTAATACTATTCTCTATGGATAATACATGTCATGCCATTTCCATTGGTATGTGGAACGTGACATAAATCCTCACGGTTAAAGAGTTATGGCCATGTGAAGTTGGAGAACCCTCATGAGTCATCTAGAAGCCCCAAAAGGTCAAAGTAGTCAAAGTGGTTTACGAGATTTTTAGAAGGTAAATAATAAAGTGAAGTGATGAGTGTATTATAATTCAAAGTGAATACAAAAGAAATTATTTAAAAAATAAAGTTAATGGAGAAATTACTAAGTTGACAAGTGGTTAGAAGTGGGTTAGCCCTAAAATAAGGAAAGTGGTGTAAGATGGTTAGAAGGTAACCCCTTGAGGTAAAGTGAAGTGATAAATGTACTATAAGTCAAAGTGGATACAAAATAAATTATTTGAATAATAAATTTAATGGATAAATTATTAATTGGACAAGTGGTTAGAAGTTGGTTAACCCTAAAATAAGGAAAGTGGGTCAAGATGGTTAAAAGATTACCCCTTGAGGAAGCTACGTGAGAGTATAAATAAGAGGCAAGGGTCTCTCATTTACATCACACTTGAGAATATTGAATATATAAAGGTGAATTAGGTAACTAAAGGATATCTAAGCCGAATTTCAGAGAGAGGGTGAAGTAAAGAAAACTGAAATTCAAGGGAGGATAAATTCTTTTGATGATGTTTTCTAAGGTATGTTATTTACAGGTCATCTCACCATTTTCACAATAACTCTTTTTATAGAATGACTCAGAGCATGACATTGATAGGCCATTGCGAAAACATATCCAAGTATTTGTGGTACAAATTTCAGCTTGTGGGTCGTTGTAGTTTTGGAGTTACACTCCGTGGAAAGTAGGATTTGTGGTTAGTCCTGAAACTAGTCTAAAACAAGTGTTTCGGGTAAAAACGTCATAAATTCTTCATAAGAGATCCATATTAAGTAAGAAAAAAAAAATTGGTTAGAGTACAGGCTGTAGTATTCTGTGTAAAAGTTTTATATCCATGCAACAAATATTCAATGCGAGGCATGCTCTACAAGTTCGCTCTCTAGAGTAAGACAAAATTCAACAAGGTATGTCATTTTTGCTATAACTCCTTTTCTGAGAGGTTCCAAGTAGTGACACCTGGAGGAATTGTATAAAACACACTGAAGAACATTTTGTACTATTTTCATATCTTTATTCATTACAGGTACATAGTTATGATTATTCCAAGTCAGGGTTGTTGACTAATCCAAAACTAGTCATGTGAGACTACATAAAAGTTTGATGAAAATGCTAGTCTCTTGTTGTTAAAGTTAAGGAAGGTTTGCATGTATGTGATTATATACACCAGGTCTATTACAGAGTTAAAAATCATATTTGGATGATGAAATTGATGAGAGATTTTTGTTGAGGTACATGTTGGGTACATGATTGAGACAAGTAGTTGATGAGTTGGCACATACATGAGGTGTATAGTTGATGATGTTGGTACATCTTGATGAGTCATAGTTGATGAGTAGTTGATACATGATTGGTACATAATTGGTACATGGTTGGATGCACTTGTTTATGGTACATGTTGATTATAGGTTGTTTGGTACAGGTTGGTGCATAGTTGATGCACTTGTTTATGGTAGAGGTTGATTACAGGTTGACGTACATGTTGATGCAGGGTTCAGGTTTATTGATGTAGGTTTATTAGTACAATTTTACAACAATATATCTCAAAGTGATAGTGTGACCGTGGTTCCATCATTCTACTTATATGTGAGGGTGGTTGGACGGGGCATGGACAGGTAGTTGTAGCCACTTTCTGGTTGTAGACGGAGAACATAGGGGGTTGTAGCCTCCTTCTGGTTGTAGACAGAGAATTGGGGACTTGGAGCTTCCCTCAGGTTGTAGCTCTAGAAACTAGGGGGTTGGAGCCTCCTTCCAGTTGCAGTTGGAAAACAAAGGAAGTTTGTGTTTCCAATGAATGTAATTATTCAAGACATATAAGAAAAATAATTCTGTGGTTTTCTCCCGCTTTGGGTTTCCACTTAAAACACTGGTGTACTATGTATGTGTATGATTGTTCATTTGTTCATTGCTTATTTACTTTGCATTTATTGGATGATAATGATACATTGATATAACACTTGGATTATTTGGTTAAAAAGGATTAAATTGCTCTATTACTGATTCAGCCCCCCTCTCAGTAATCCAACAATTGGTATCATAGCAGGTTCCTTTAACCATTGAAAGGTAGATCATGGAGAGAAACAACTTGTATAAAAATGGAATACCACAGTTTGATGGACATAAGTATGTTTCTTGGAGCATAAGGATGAACACATATATATAGGCACAGGGATTTGAAATTTCGCAATCAATTGTAGATGGATACACAATACCAACAGTTCCGCCAAAAAATGACAAAGCTGTGAAACTCAGTTAGAATAATTCCAAAGCCAGAAATGCACTTTTGAATGGTCTTGGTGAAACAATATTCACCAAAGTTGCACATTGTAAATCCTCTAAAGAGATTTGGGACAAACTTTGAAATATTTATGAAGGAGATTCAAAATTCAAAGAAGCAAAGCTTCAAACTTACAGAGGTTAGCTCGAACAACTAAATATGAAGGAAGATGAGAATATTGCGGCTTACTTCTAACGAGTCGATGAAATAGTAAATGCAATCATGGGATTGGGAGAAGAAATTCAAGAATCTCTAATTGTTCAAAAGGTACTAAGATATCTCCCTATGAGATTTCACTCTAAGATATCAGCACTAGAAAAAAGAGAAGATCTAAACTCAATAAGAATGGAAAAACTACATGGAATCTTCACAACATATGAAATGAGAATTGAACAGGAAAATCTAGATGTAAAAGAAGCAACCTTCAAAGCATCCAAAAGATCAAAGAAAAAGGGAAAGCAACAAGAAAAATAACATAGTAGCAATAGTGACATATCGGAAGATGATGAAGAAGTGACCAACTTTGTCAAAAGACTAAAAAAGGGAACCGACGACAGGTATAGAGGTAAGATTCCTTTAATTTGTTTGAATTGGGATGGTATTGGTAATTTTTCTAACAAATTTCCTCATAAGAAAAAGAGAAATGATGAAGGTTACTCAAAAAACAAACAAACATGTAAAGGCAAAAGAACCACAAAGAAAGTTTTCAAGAAAAGCTTATGCACCAAAGAAGACATCTCATCATCAGATGAAGATGAAGTCAGTGACAGTGAGACAAAAAAAGTTCTATTCATGACAGTAGAAGATTCGATTAAAGAAGACTCTGAAGAAGAATATGAAGAAGCCAAAGAAGAATATGAAGAAGTGGAAGAAGAAATTGAAGAGGAAAAAGTTGACTACCGAGAGGAATTTTTGAGTGCCATAGAAGTTATCAGAAGAGAAAAGACGAAAAACAAGAAGTTACAAGTGGAACTAGACAAGAAAGAAGACACTCAGGAATTAGAACAAACGATCACAAATTTGAAGGTTCAAATTGAAGAAAAGAAAAGAATTTAAGAAGCACTCAAAGAACAACTAGAAGGAAGAGACAAGATCATTGAAAATTTGGAAGAAAAGATTGTCACATTAAGAAAGGATCTTCAAAAGAAAAATATGCAGAACAACACAAAAGTTTTAAATGACATTATCAATAGTCAAAGGCCTAATCATGACAAGTCCACACTTTGATACAATCAGACAGAAAATGGATCAAGATCCAAAACAATATAACAAGAAACATATCCAAAAATCTATGCATATACAATCAAAGGGGATAGGAAGGTCTACAGAGAAAATTACAGGGACACTCCTCCACCGAGAAGATTCATATTTCAAAATCAACGACCAACAGAAATAGATAGGTCTCATGAAGAAGAAGGATTCATAAGAGCACCTCCTTTCAGAATATATTCAACTCCCAGATATCAAACTATCTTTCTTGGTTTATGTTATGCATTTAATCATTTTGGACATAAATATGTGAATTGCAGAGCTAACAACAGGAACATAAACAACTTTGAAAGTCATACACAAAAGGGTTATCCAAGAAGGGTTAGTGAAACATAGAGAAGAAGTTACAACAAGTTTGAATCATTAAGAACTGAAGTGGAATGCTACAAGTGTAAAATTTTTGGACACATGGCCAAAGATTGCAGAATGACAATCCCTCCTAGAAAACCACAACAGAACAACAACAATCACATACATGAAACTTAGAAAAGGACATGGATAAGAAAGCAGAATCAGTACAACAATGAAGAATTGACACTCTCTCTACAAACTAAGCAGAATAAGCATGGTTGGTATGTTGATAGTGGTTGTTAAAAACACACGACAGGTGATAGATACATGTTTCTTACATTAAGAAAGGAAAGAGATGGATCAATCTCCTTCGGAAATGATGATTCATCTAAAATCATTGGAAAAGGCACAGTTAGAATTGGGAACAAGAATACAAAAGAAGAAAATGTTCTACTAGTAGAAGATATGAAACATAATATTATAAGTGTGATTCAAATGTGTGACCAAGGTCGTAAAGTTACTTTCGATTCACAAAAGTGTGAGATAAGAAAAGAAGGTTTAGGAAAATTGATTGCTACAACCACGAGAACTTCAAGCAACATATATGTGTTAAGTGAAATTGAAAATGAAAAGTGTTGTCTAGGAAAGAAAGATGAAAGTTGGATATGGCATAGAAGAATGAGTCACATACATTTTGATAACCTTGTCAAAGTTAGCAAAAGAGAAGCAGTCAGAGAAATTCCCCAGACAACGAAACCAACCAACACTTTATGCAATCATTGTCAACAAGGAAAGAAAACAAAGACCAGGTTCAAATCAAAGGAATATTTAACAACAAGACCAATGGAAATTGTGCATATTGAGATAGTTGGACCAACTACAACAAAGGGTTTAAAAGGTGAGAAATATTTTATGTTATTAGTTGATGATTATACAAGAATGATTGCAGTTTGTTTTCTCAAGAATAAGTCAAAAGCTTTTGAAAACTTCAAGATCTACAAGGAAATGGTTGAAAATGAAATGGATTCAAAAATCAAATGCTTGAGATATGATAATGGAGGAGAGTTCACTTCAAAGGAACTTATGGACTACTATAGCAGTCATGGAATAAAAAGACAAGTATCCATTGCTAGGACACCTCAACAGAATGGAGTTGTTGAAAGAACGAACAAGACAGTACAGGAAATGGTTCTAATAATGCTAATGGATTCCAAATTGAAAGATATTTTTTGGACACATGCAGTGTATACAACATTTCACATTAAAAACATAGTAATGCTTAGAAACAACACTGACAAAACTCCCTATGAGCTATGGAAAGGAAGACTAACAAATGTGAAGCACTTTAAAGTTTTTGGAAGCAAATGCTACATCAAAAGAGAAGATGGCAGAATGGGAAAGTTTGACTCTTGTGTGGAAAAATGAGTACTTGTTGGTTACTCAAGTACAAGGAAATAATACAAGTGTTACAACCTGAGATTGAACAAAGTTGTGGAAAGCATCAATGTAACAATTGATGAAACAGGTAGACAAGAATTAAAGGAAGAAGAAAATGAATCAATAGAACAACTTTATGAAGAAGAAACATAAAATGAAAAAGAAGTAGAAGGGGAAGATGAAGAGGATCTGACAGAAGAAGAAGAGAAAGTTCAACAAGTGCCTCCAAATACACCTAGCAGACGAGTACAAAAGAATCATCCTTCAGATTAGATTATCAGAAACAAATATGTAGGAGTTGAGACTAGAAGAAGAATCAGTTCACCAGAACAAACACACCTAGCACTCTCATCTACGATTGAACCAACCTGTTTTGAAGAGGCCAGCAAGGATGAATTTTGGAATAAGGCCATGGATGAAGAATTGGATCAAATAGAGAAAAATGACACTTGGGAATTGGTTCCAAGACCAAAGGATAATAATGTGATCGAAACAAAGTGGGTATATAAGAATAAATTGAATGAAGATGGACATGTTACAAGGAGAAAAGCTAGATTGGTATGTAAAATATATGCACAGGTTGAAGGAATCGACTTTGAAGAGACATTTTCCCCGGTTTCCAGAATTGAAGAAATCTGATTGCTTTTAGCTTATGCATACTCCAAAAATATTAAAGTGTATCAGATGGACATAAAATCATCTTTTCTGAATGGAGAACTTGAAGAAGAAGTATACATTGAACAACCAGAAGGATTTCAGTTGTCAGAGAACGCAGATTATGTGTGTAGATTAGAGAAGGCCTTGTATGGTCTAAAACGGGATCCTAAAGCATGGTACTCTAGACTCGATAAATATTTATAGAAGGAAGGGTTTAGAAAAGGAAGTGAAGACAACAATCTCTACATCAAGGGAAGTCAAGATATTATTTTATTAATTGAAGTTTATGTTGATGATATTATTTTTGGTAGTGACGATGACAGGTTAAGCCAGGAATTTGCAAAGGATATCCAGAATGAATTTGAAGTGTCATTACTTGGAGAACTATCCTTCTTCCTGGGACTTCAAACATGATTTCAAGAAGCACCAAAGGAATCACATGTATTAGCAGTGAAGAGGATTTTCAGATATCTCAAAGGAACAAAAGATTTTGGATTATGGTATCCAAAAGGAAAGGATCTATCACTTATTTTCTACACAGATGTAGATTGGGAAGGTTGTATTGATGTCTGACGAAGCCCCGGTGGAGAAACGTTCTAATTGGGTGAGTGTTTAGTATCATGTCTAAGAAATAAACAATCATGAGTATATTTATCTACAGTCGAGGAAGAGTATATTGCAACAACAACATGTTGTACACAAGTTCTTTGGATGAAACAAACTCTGACATATATACATGTTGAGTATGATAAGCCCATTCCAATCTATTGTGATAATAGAATTGCCATTAGTATATCAAAGAACCCGATGATGCACTCCAAGAAGAAGCACATTCCAATCAAGTATCACTTTCTACGGGAACAGGTTGCAGAATAGAACATCAGAGTTGAATATGCGGGCACAAAAGAACAAGTGGCAGACATCTTTACAAAACCACTTCCACGGGAATCCTTTCAGTATATTCGCGAGAGACTCGGAGTTATTTCTACTCCAAAATGAATTATTTTGAATTCTTATCTTATATGTCTTAGATGTACACGAGGAAACACCATAAAGAGGAAATTTTAGTTAGGGGGAGAAACCCCGGATGGAAAAATACATTTGCAATTGATGACAAAGGGCGAGAGATTTATCAGATGCAGAGGATAGAGGCATGGTTCCAGGTGGAGCATGAGTGATATAAATTCAGTATTGCATGACATGATTTCAGTATTGCATCATAGTGTTGCCATCAATTCCAAAGGGGGCGGATTGTTGATTAAGGTTGGTTGTCATTGATGTCAACCCTTGAAGGAAGTTGGAGAACCTAGGTTTGGGTAATGGACCCAAGTTTTTTTGATGGATAATGGTATGCGTTTTGATATATTTTCAAGTAATACTATTCTATATGGATAGTACATGTCATTCCATTTCCATTGGTATTTGGAACGTCACATAACTCCTCACGGTTAGAGAGTTATGGCCATGTGAAGTTGGAGAACCCTCATGAGTCATCTAGAAGCCCCAAAAGGTCAAAGTAGTCAAAGTGGTTTAAGAGATTTTTAGAAGGTAAATAATAAAGTGAAG
>SNQJ01S0001491.1:99446-109848 GCA_010110895.2 Picea sitchensis | reverse complement strand
GGTTGAGGAACATGTTGGGTACATGGTTGAGACAAGTAGTTGATGAGTTGGCACATACATGAGATGTATAGTTGATGATGTTGGTACATCTTGATGAGTCATAGTTGATGAGTAGTTGATACATGATGGGTACATAATTGGTACATGGTTGGGTGCACTTGTATATGGTATTGGTTGGTGCATGGTTGATGCACTTGTTTATGGTACAGGTTGATTACAGGTTGAGGTACAGGTTGATGCATGGTTCAGGTTTATTGGTACAGGTTGTTGGGTGCAGGTTTATTGGTACAGGTTTACATCAGTATATCTCAAAGTGATAGTGTGACATTGGTTCCATCATTCTACTTATACATGAGGGTGGTTGGACGGGGAAAGGACATGTGGTTGTAGCCACCTTGGTTGTAGCCGGAGAACATAGTGGGTTGTAGCCTCCTTCTGGTTGTAGCCAGAGAATTGGGGAGTTGGAGCTTCCCTTAGGTTGTAGCCTGAGAAACTAGGGGTTTGGAGCCTCCTTCCAGTTGCAGTTTGAAAACAAAGGAAGTTGGTGCTTCCAATGAATGTAATTCTTCAAGACATATAAGAAAAAGCATTATGTGGTTTTCTCCCACTTTGGTTTTCCACATAAAACATTAGTGTACTGTGTATGTGTATGATTGTTCATTTGTTCATTTCTTATTTACTCTGTAGTTATTGGATGATAATTCTACATTGATATAATACTTGGATTATATGGTTAACAATGATCAAACCTACATCACCATGCAGCTACAACAACTCGACTGGATCCTCCATACCCGAGCCATTCAGTGTAAGAGGGAAAAAGATAACAGGGGAGATGACTAAAAATTGTCACGATACCATTGTAATCAAACCTACATTACAACAACATAAAAACCCTTGACTGGATCCTCCGTGCCTGAGTGTTTTAGCACAAGTTTTACAAAGAGATGAAAAGAGGCTGACTTCTATTAATCTGAAAGTATCAAATCCGATACATAACCAGAGAATAGTTCTAACATCAAAACATTACAAAATAGGGAGCTCTTCTCAACCAGTTGACGACCTTAAAAAAATATTAAAACTATCTATTTATACTCACAACAATTCACCACCACCAAGAGTGTGACCTGGACACTACAATCAAAGCTTTGTATCGACGACCTCTTCTGTCAGACTCTACATGTATCCCTTCTGTCAGACATGAGATTAGATCAACATGGGTCTATAGGGAAATATGCTCGCAAGGGTACCACGGGATGACGGTTCAGTCCCCACGATCATAATTTCCATACCTTCTGTTTATGGGGTGAGCCGAGGTTTCAACCACCAAACCTACCATTCATTTACTATTTTTATCCAAAGCAAAGGATCTGGCGACGTGTAACTCCTACTGATTGATGACTAAGATGCTTTTCAGGTCTCTGGGCTGTGGGAAAATCAAATATCAAATCTCTCTTACCTTTTGTGTTTTTTACCCGGAGTTATCGATCTATTGATGCCCGTCTGCTTCAATCAATGGATCTTTTCCTGCTTCGGTACTTTGACCCCTTCAACCAGATCGACGACCCTTCTTCTCCCTTCTTGATCAACGATCAAGAGCTACTTCGGGTCTTCAGGATTTTCCCCCCTTTGCTTTCCTCCAGAGATCTAGAACTGGCATCACGTGTCCATTTGAATAGGACGGTTGAGACTTACTCTGGGACTTTGGGCTTCAGGAAAACCAAAACTCAAACTTACTTTCTCTCGAATAAAAACATCTGGACCTACAGATCTGACAACACGTGGCCTCCAAAGATCGACGACTGAGATGTTTTTTGGACCTCCGAGCTCCGGGAAAATCAAATATCAAACCTCATCCTCTTCCATGTGCTTTTACCCCTAGTTATGGATCTGACGACATGTGGATCTCTCCAAGATCAACGACTCATGCTTATTTCGAGGCTTCAGGATTTCGGGCCTTCGGGAGGCACTGCCGCTAAGATCAACGACTCCCTGTTGATTTTGAGATCAGTGGTCCATGATTTCTTCAGGATTTTGGGCTTCGGATCTTCGACATTTTTACACACTTCCCACTTCAAAACACCCGAAGCTTATTTCCCTGAACACTGGGACCATCTTCCATGTGTCCACTTTAAGATCGATGGCTTGCGTTTGCTTCGGGCCTTGGGACTTCAAACCTTTTTCTCTGGCGCTATACTTCGCACAATTTTGGACTCCCAAAATCCCGCGAGTTGCTAATCCAATCTTCATAGGGGATCTCCATTGTTGAAAACTGAGCCCGTTTGCTTGAAAGATTAAAACTGCCTACTGCTTGCGCCTCAAGCCCAAAATGGACTAGTATGAAAGAAGCACTTTGACGCTTCTTGTGCAAACCATGAACTTGGATGACTTGCTGCCTTTTGAAAACTATATGTGATAACATTTGGCTCCACAGGGGATGGTATGCTACCTGTGAGCCGCCAAGAATGTGCAATTATTGTGCCTTAGTTGTTGGGTTATGGAGTCATGCTAAAAAAACATACTGATGAGAAATAAAAGCCGACAAGCACACTATCCTAAAAATGAAAACAAAACACATGGGCTCCAGGAGGATCTTATTTATGTAAATTCCTACACTAACCGATTTTTACAAAGCGCTAGGTGAAAGCAAACTTCCACCATAACCATCCAAGCAACTTCCTAGCTGCAAACATGTTTACTCTGTCACTGCTCAAATAAAAACAATGTAATTGTGACATAAAAATGATTACATTTTTCATATCTCCTCCTAGTGTTGAATTCAGAATAAAGTTGAGTGGCTCTAAGACATGAAGGAAATGCAACTCCATGTACTCTCTTACAGGGTCATAGACCAAGTGAAAAAATCCACTGGGCTGGTGAAAAAAAACATGTTCTGTCTTATAGCTGCTCACACATGGCTGAATATCTCTGGCAAGAACGGGTGAGTGAACGAATGATGCAGGCTGACTGATCCCAGGTGATGGTTTCTCATTTGTAGGCTCCAATGAGTTTTGAAAACACAACTCTATATATGACCCCACAGGGTCACAAAATTTACAATTAGGGGATCTAACTGGTAAGAAATTACCTCTTGTTCTTCATTGTTTCTCACCGGTTGTTTGATGCTCTTAGAGTGTATAGGTGGGTGGAGAATTGATGCAGTTCAGACAATACTAGGTGATATTTTCTCTTTCATAGGATCTGGACAAGAGATAAACCGCACATTTATCTCCTCCTTTCATGCTTCTCTGTGTCTTCAGGTCTAGGATGGCTGATTTCCACCCAATTCCCTTCCTCAATAAATAAAGGAAAAGGCTCTATAGTGTGGTCTTGGAAATATTTTATATCCATATCGGAATCTGATTCATAGTTGTCATATGCATGCTTGATGCTCCCCAAGTCAACAAAATGTAAGCTAGGGATCTTCTCATTTACAGGCTCGAGACGAGAGGTAAACTACGCATTTAGCTCTTCCATTTCTCCTTGATGGCTCTCCCAAGGATCCAATTCATAATCATCATAAATAGGAACCAAGGAAAATCTCTGCTCTTCGTTATCTTCATGTTGTTCTAGATCTGATTGATACTCAAAACCTTCATGCTTGGAATTTGAAACATACTGACAGTCTCCTTGCTTCTCCACATGCAACTCTTTAAGATATGCTTGCATATGAACCCCCTTTCTAGCCCTGATGTTCTCTTCGACTTCCTCATCATCTTTGAACATGTGTCTTAACAATGAAGATTCCCTCTCTCTCAGGAGAAGGACTAGTTTTGGATGTTGAGCCATGACATAGTACACCATGGCAGTAGTCTCTGTGGGTCTGATCTCCATAGGCATACTATGATAAAAATTGTAAAACCTCCTATTGAAGACAACCAAGGTTTCCTCTTCCCCTCTCCTTAAGGCATTAAACTCAAACCAGTGTTGATCAAGGGACTTGTTCTCACCCCAACACTTCAAAAATGCATGGCATAGCTCAGTCCAAGAGCCAATAGAACCGACTACCAGACATCTAAACCACACAGCAACATCTCCAGATAGGGATTGTGAGAACAACCTCATGGCAACATCATCATGAACGATCTCAAACTGATTGGAAAATCTCTCAAAGGCCTCCAAATGCCTCTTAGCTGTAAAATGATCCTTTCTAGAAAACTGAGGAAGATACTCAAAGGAATAAAGAGGATAAGGATGAAGGTCATGTGGCAGCCTTAAAGGTTTAAACAACTTATTTCTGATTTTAATTTGAAAAGCAGTGGGCTGATCATGAGGATTAACGAGTTGATGGCAAGGCTCAACAGGAATAACGAAGGGTAAGGAGATTTGAGAAGACTGTGAATTATTTTCAAACTCCTAAGGGATACAAGGGTGATCAATTTCAAGAGGAGATGCTATACAGATCTCACTTTTATGAATAGGCAGAGGTGAAGACACGAGATCGATATCTACAACACAAGAAGAGGGCATGTTTTCTTCTTCCAAGGATGGATAAATAAAGGAAGTCATTTGAACAGACAAAGCAGAGGATAATCCTATTTATATGTGAATGGAAAGAGAGAAATGAGCTGATAAACAAGAACACGATTTCAAGAATAAAGATCATAAACTAATACCTGGTCTTCCCCTTCGGTATGGTCATCTTTATGTCAATAAGACCCTCCCCAGTAGAGTCTTTGATTGTGGAGTCTCCAGGTGAAATTTTCAATATTCAATGGTTTTGATGTCTGATGCACCTTCATAATCATAAGTTTGTTGTCGTTCTATCCCAGGGAAAAGTCTTCAATTCGTTCCTCGGAAACAACACCATGAATGTTAACACTGAAAATCACCCTCAGATTGCGCGAGGATAAGCCTAGTACCCATCAGATTTTTTGGTGGATGTTGGTTTTATATGAGTGGAGGTCAATGGAAAAAAATCTATATGAATGATGTTCAACACAGAACTGGACAAGAAATGCACAGGGAAGTGAGGGCCACAACTAACTTCAGTCGGTGAATTGATTTTAAGTTTGAGCAAAGGGAAGACTTAGTAAGAGAGGTGGACAAGACTACTATGGGAATCAGGCCTTTAAGAAGCATGGAGAAGAAAAAATCAGACTCAAGATCACTCTTAAGCTCAAGCTTCAGACACTGAAATATGTCCAAACAACACAGTCGCAACAACACAATGATCAAACCTACATCACCATGCATCTACAACAAGTTGATTGGATCCTCCATGCCCGAGCCATTCAATGTAAGAGGGAAAAATATAACAGGGTAGCTGACTAAAACTAGTCATGATACCACTATAATCAAACCTACATTACAACAACATAACAACCCTCGACTGGATCCTCCATGCCCGAGTGTTTTAGCACAATTTTTACAAAGAGATTAAAATAGGTTGAATTCTATTAATTTGAAAGTATCAAATCCGATACATAACCAAAGAACAGTTTTGGCATCAAAACATTACAAAATAGGGACCTCTTCTCAACCAGTTGACAACCTTAACAAAATATTAAAACTATCTATTTATACTCAGAATAATTTGCCACCACCAAGAGTGTGACCTGGCCACTACAATCAAAGATTTGTGTTGATGAATTCTTCTGTCAGGCTGTGCATGTATCCCTTCTTTCATATGCGAGCTCAGATCAACATGTGTTTGCAGGGAAATCTTCTCGCAGGGGTACCACAGGCTGACGGTTCAGTCCCCACAATCAGACTTTCCATACCTTATATTTATGGCGTGAGCCGAGGTTTCAACCACCAAACCTATCCTTCATTTTCTTTTTTTATTCAGAGCAAAGGATCTGGCGACGCATGGCTCCTACTGATCGATGCGTGAGATGATTTTCGGGTCTCTGGGATCCGAGAAAATCAAATATCAGATCTCGCTTACCTTTTGTGTTTTTTACCCGGAGTTGTCAATCTATTTACGCACGTCTGCTTCAATCAACGACTATGCTCCTACTTCGGGACTTTGAACCCTTCAACTAGATCAATGACCCTTATGCTCCCTTCTTGATCAACGATCAAGAGATACTTCGAGTCTTTGGGATTTCGCCCCCTTTTCTTTCCTTTGGAGCTCTAGATATGGTGTCACGTTTCCATTTGAATCGGACGGTTGAGACGTATTCTGGGCCTTTGGGCTTCGGGAAAACCAAAAATAAAACTTACTTTCTCTCGAAGAAAAACATCCAGAGCTAAGAATATGACGACGCGTGGCCTCAAGAGATCGATGACTGAGACACTTTTCGGACCTTCGGGCTCTAGGAAAATCAAATCTGACGACACGTGGCTCTCTCCAAGATCAATGACTCATGCTTATTTCAGGGCTTCGGGAGGAACTGTCGCTAATATCAACGGCTCCCTGTTGATTTTGAGATCAATGGTCCACGATTGCTTCGGGAGTTTGGGCTTTGGCTCTTCGGAATTTTTACACACTTCCCACTTCAAAACTCCCGAAGATTATTTCCCTGAACACTGGGACCAATTGCCACCTGCCCACTTTAATATCGACGTCTCGCGTTCTCTTCAGGCCTTGGGACTTCAGACCTTTTTCTCTGGTGCTATACTTTGCACAATTTTGGACTCTCGAAAGCCCGTGAGCTGCTAATCCAATATTCATAGATCTCCACTGTTGAAAACTGAGCCTGCCTGCTTGAAAGATTAAAACTGTATGTTGCTTGCACCTCAAGCCTGAAATGGACTGGTATGAAAGCAACACTTTGATGCTTCTTGTGCAGACCATGAACTCGGACGACCTGCTGCATGTTGACAACTATATGTGATAACAGGCTCCACATAAGCTAATAGGTCTTGCACATAATGTAAAATAAATGATGCGTTCTTTTGAAAAAAATAGCGGTTTTACCCTATAGTGCTTAAGATAATATTGTACTCCTACACAATGAAGGGAGCAAGTTGTGCGTATTCGAAAGGCCAAATTTCACTAGTATGACTTCAATGATCATATTTTGTTCTAAATCAAACCAAATGTGAAAATTGAGCCTAGTTTCGAGGTAGATATGTATGATTCCTTTTCAACAATATATATAATGCATATTTTTAACCCTTGGTCATTGAGAACACCCTTTCACAATTCAAGACTAGTTTTAGGGTAGTAGATTGGAAGTACAGTTTCAAGGTTTAAATTGTAATATTGTTGAACACCATAATAGCAAGTTATATTTTCCAGGATAAATTACCTCAATATATATCCAATGACATATCATTTTCCTCATTCTAATCATGAATGACTCACTTATGTCCTCCACAAGTCTCTGAATTGGTTTCAAGGGTGGGGTTCATGAAGCTTTCCTAGTAGAGTTTTTGGGCATGTAAATAAGTGGTTGAAAAACATGGAAAACATCCATGTACCCAAGCTTCTACAAAACCATGTATTTATGCTTCTACATATTCCTCTTCTACAAAAAATTTCTCTGTGTATCACTTAGTCAAATATAAGCCATAAAAAATCCTCAACCACACCTTCTAATTCATTCCTAAGTTAGGTTCTATGCACCATTCTTCAAAATGGAACTCCAAGTATATACGTTATCTATCTACTACATCCATGAACTTAATAAAATCATTCCAAATAGTGGTCCACCTCTAGCTAGCATCCTGGATTTTCTAGGAATGCTTGATTCCTAATGCTTCTATTAATTCCTTTATAATGGGCACTACCTGCATCAATGTCTCCAACTCAACCTCAAAATTTATTTCATCTTCTTAGTCATTGTGAACTAAGACTAAGATTTTCTTGTGATTTCTCACACCAAGTTCCTTAGCTTCATATTCTCATCCTTGAGAGCATATTGCTTTACTAATATACACAAAGGTTCTTCCATCTTGTCATACAAATTTTATAATGTGATGGCCTCAACATACACTTTTTTATACTTTACATGTAATTTCTATATTTTTTTGTTGTATACTCCAATATTGATTAATGTTAAACACCACCTTCTACTACTCATGCTTCCCTATGACTGCAACACATTGTCTACAATCTTCAATTTTAATATCCTATAATGGTATTCCTTTCTCAACTCTACACTCTGACTTAGTACAAACTTTGTCTTTGAAATTTTCTTATAATGCCCCATCTCATGCATCTTAATCATTTGCAATATTTCCAAAAGGCAAATAATAAAGCACTACATTAACTACTTTTTTTTGGATTTATTCCATCCAAAGAACGTGAAATCCTAAGCATCCACTCTTCTACCCAATCTCTCCTATCTTACCTAAATCCCCATCAAATCCTATCTACATCCAAGCATCGATGTGGGATAATAAATTTCTTTTGTAGTAGCTTTCTAGACCATAAATATGACTTGATTTTCTTGGGTGTAGCCGATGTGACAATAAAATATTGAGATGGAATTGTCGACCTGCCCTTGCATTTAATGGTGACAAGAATTAATTCTCCTATCAATCAAAATCCCCCCAAGTATAATTGTTTTACTTAACAACTCCCATATTATGAAGACCTATCCTACATAAACACACCCCCTTGCTCTACAATCCATTATCTCCACAATTTCCCTTTTTCCCATGACACCCATTCCATCCCATCCATAGATACCAACACCTATACCATCCATAGATACCAACACCTATACCATAGAGATTTTATCTAGTGGAGTAATATTAAGTCTACATAACCCTGGATATATTCTATTTTCTTATTTATATACCTAAAAAGTGACCATTGACAAAATTAAATATGAACTGAATATGTCAAAATTTGAAATTGTGAAAATTAACTTGCAAAAAAGGAATTGTTGGAAATAAATAAATAAAATGAGTTCTACTATGGTACACTAACTCCCCCCACCTACATGATCTAAAGTTGCTTTCATGGGGGTCGGGTCCACATAGGGTTTAGGCAAGTACCTTTCACCCATTTCCTTTTCGTCTTTACATTGAGTTGTGCTAGTTGTACTATGACCTTTCCAATAATATGTGCCTCTCTTTAAGGTCCCTAGTAGTGTAACCTTAATTTCCAAGGTTGTTTCCAAAATTTGCTATCATACATTAATACCAAATTTTCCTCTATAAAATACTTGTGACACATATGTTGGTCATGCTAGGATTTTTTAAACCACTTGTAGACCATCTGATGGTGCTCAAACATGAATCTATGTTATTCTAATTGTACCATCATGTATATCCTATCATGAAATTGTTGAGTGTCATACATATGCATGGTGATTTCCACCCATAATATTGGTACTAAATACTTGAATGGAATCACTACCCCCATCCCATATACCAAGTTGAAAGGAATGGACTTCTCAAGGTTTTACAAGTATTCTAGTATACCCATAAGACCATGGGGATCCTCTCAGTCCAATAATCTTGATTGACTAAGCACACCTTGGTCACCATGTTCAAAGGTCTTATTAAATGATTCCATTGTTCCATTAACTTGTGGGTGGTATGTTGCTTTTTTGGGATGATGGATCATGAAATATTTTACCAATGTGGCTACTGCACCCCCTATGAGGTGTTGACCCTGTTCACTAATTATATTTCATGGACATCAAAACATTGTAACTATAATCTCAAAAATAAATATGGTCATAGTCTTTGCTAAACAATATCTGGTAGACGCAACCTTAGCCCAATGTGTTAGATAATATGTAACTATGACAATATATTAACCCCCTAAATGATGCATTAGTAGAATGATGGGACCGATAAAATCCATCACCCAACATTGGAATGACTCCTTGACCATAATGGGTTTCAGTGACATTTCATATCTCATCGAGGGTCATCCCACCCATTGCAAAACATCACATTGCTTGGTGTATCCTTCAACATTTGTGAATAGAGTTATCCATCACAATCATATCCAAAACAATGTCTAGTTTTAAACTTCTATGTGCAAGTATAATATAATTTCTACTTAAGACATAAAATATTGCATGGTATTCATGATGTAAAACTTAAGTAGGTCCTTGAACTCTACACCAATCTACTTGTATACCTGCAACAATGCACATCACCGAGTGGATTGCTCAAAGTCTCCATTCTACCACATGTTAGTATCAAAATCTAACCCTCAAAAGTTTTTGAATTTGCCGCCAACATTGTGCAAAAATTTTCCTATCTTCCTCTTGTCCCAATCTCAATCTAGTGTTGTTGTGGAAATATTTCATGATTCCATAGTGAAATCTACAAATATTGTGAAAGATGCGCTACCAAAAGTGGCCTTGTTCAGTAGCGAAATCCCTCCTTTGTCTTTCCAATGCACTTCCAGAACCTTGAACTTTTGGTGAAGTTTTGTAAAGCGCCATTTTCTTTCATTGTCAATTTAAGGTTGGTTTAGCTTGTGTTCTTTCTACTTCATACATAAAACTAAGTGTCCTTTGTTTGTCACCTAAAGCCCCACATA
>SNQJ01S0001491.1:74875-99339 GCA_010110895.2 Picea sitchensis | reverse complement strand
GGCTTTTATTTAAATTATTAGATTCATATATCCTAGCCATGAGACATATATACCTAGAGGCCTTATATTATAATGGTTTTGTCATTATTTTAAAACAAATAAAATAAAAATAAAACCTTTTAACATTTTTTTTCCTTTATCCATTTTGTGAATTAAAGTTTGGAAAAATAACACATATATACCCAGAGCTTTATATTATAAAGGTTTTGTCTTTAATTTAAAACAAATAAAACCTTTTTCCTTTATCCATTTTGTGAATTAAAGTTTGGAAAAATGACACATATCTACCCAGAGGCCTTCTATTATAAAGGTTTTGTCTTTAATTTAAAAAAATAAAACTTTTTTCCTTTATCCATTTTGTGACATTTTGTGAATAAGTTTGGAAAAGAATTAAAGTTTGGAATTTATCCATTTTGTGAATTAAAGTTTGGAAAAATGACACATATCTACCGAGAGGCCTTATATTATAAAGATTTTGTATTTAATTTAAAACAAATAAAACTTTTTTCCTTTATCCATTTTGTGAATAAGTTTGGAAAAATAAAATGTTGGGTGTCCCACTCAAATTCCATCTCAAACCCCAAATCACAATCTAATATCCAAGCCAAATTCATTCCCGAAACTAAAGTCACATACGGATCCGAGTCCAAGTCGAGAGCGCCAAGCATGGAGCTCATAAGGGGTCAAAAGGCCATGTACTACGTGCATATAAATATATGTGAACTTTTTGTGCATGTGGAATGTTTCCCACTGCACAAAATTAAAATTCCAAACACCAAGTGCTCGAGCTCAAGAGACAAACAAGCACCTAAGTGCTCTTTAAAGCCAACGCTTTAGAGCATCCACGAGAGGCTCACAATTGTTCAGGGTTTCGTTCGATCAAAGTTCCAACATGGCAAAGATTGAGTTCCACTTATTTTGGGAGATTAGTTTCTATATGATCAACATCCCACCAAGTTCGATCGAAGCTACTAGCCTTTCAACCAAGCATCAAAAACTAAATAATCAAAGGCAACACCTTCACAAGGAACACCAAGGGACAGAATGGGCTAAGTGCCATGATTCTACAATGAGTACCCAACAGTCAAAGAGAAATAAATGAAACAACTTACACCTAGCTCGCTCATTCTCATCCTATTTTTAAAGATCAAAACTCGGATTTGGAGGTTCCATATTTCAGGGCATTGATAAGAAGCCATGGATAGATGGAAGAGCATTCAACCTTTTTTACTACAGTTCCAGATTTGATGGAGGTTATCTTCCAACTTTTAAAAGGCATGGAAACAAAGTTTCTCGAAGACAAATGTGTTGGAATTTTATGAATAACATATGGAAGGAGGTGGCAAATCACCTGGCAGCTACAGAATTCTAGGAAGGTGAACCATTTCCAAATTTTCTAGCAAGAGATCAATTTTCAAATCATTTCCATATTTCTTACAACAAATTGAAATTTATTTTAGATTATTGATAGGATTTTATGGAAAAAATATTATTTAATGTAAGGGGGTAATAGCTGGTATTGTATTGTCTATTTAAATGACCATTTTTAATGAAATAAGGGGATCTTCCTCTTATAGGAAGTGAGGTAGAGTGATAGGGGAAGTTGTTGATTAATTTGGTTGGTTGTCATTGATGTCAATCCTTGAAGAAAGTTCGATAGTGAATTCTGGTAGAAAAAAGGTTTGAGTAATGGACCTAAGTTTGTTTGATGGATAATTGTATGGTTTTGATATATTTGTAGCTAAGACTATTCTAGATGGATAGTACATGTCATGTCATTTCTGTTGGTATGTGGAACGTCACATAACTCCTCACGGTTAGAGAGTTATGGCCATGTGAAGTTGGAGAACCCTCATGAGTCATCTAGAAGCCCCAAAAGGTCAAAGTAGTCAAAGTGGATGCAAATAAGAAATTATTTAAATAATAAAGAAAAGTGATGAGTGTACTATAAGTCAAAGTGGATAGAAAAGAAATTATTTAAATAATAAAGTTAATGGAGAAATTACTAAGTGGACAAGTGGTTAGAAGTGGGTTAGCCCTAAAATAAGGAAATCAAAGAAGAAATTGTTTAAATAATAAACAAAAGTGATGAATGTACTATAAATCAAAGTGGATACAAAATAAATTATTTAAATAATAAAGTTAATGGAGAAATTACTAAGTGGACATGTGGTTAGAAGTGGGTTAGCCCTAAAATAAGGAAAGTGGTTTAAGATGGTTAGAAGGTAACCCTTTGAGGAAGCTACATAAAAGTATAAATAAGAAACACGGATCTCTCATTTTAATTATACTTGAGAATATTGAATATCTACATGTGACTGAGGTAAACAAAGGATATCTAAGGCAAATTTCAAAGGGAAGGTGAAGTAAAGAAGACCGAACTTCAAGGGAGGATAAATTATTTTGATGATTCTTTCTAAGGTATGTTATTTATAGGTCATCTCACCATTTTCGCAACAATTTTTTTTCTATAATGATTCAAACCACGAAATCGGGAGGTCGTTGAGGATACATATCCAAATAGTTGTGATATAAAAAAATTCTATAATTCATTTTCTATAATTTTTTACTATAACTCATTTTCTGAGAGGTTCCAAGTAGTGAAACCGGGAGGAATTGCATAAAAGACACTGAAGAACATTATTTACTATTTTCAGATCTTCATTCATTATAGGTACATAGTTATGATTATTTCAAGTTAGGGTTTTTGACTAATCCAAAATTAGTCATGTGAGACTAAAGTAATTTTTGATGAAAATGCTAGTCTCTTGTTGTTAAAGTTAAGGAAGGTTTGCAGGTATGTGATCATATACATCAGGTCTATTACAGAGTTACAAATCAGAGTTGGATGATGAAATTGATGAGGGATTTTGGTTGAGGTACATGTTGGGTACATGGTTGAGACACGTAGTTGATGAGTTGTTACATACAAGAGGTGTATAGTTGATGATGTTGGTACATATTGATGAGTCATAGTTTATGTGTATTTGATGCATGATTGATACATATTTGGTGCATGGTTGTTGCACTCGTTGATGGTATAGGTTGAGATACAGATTGGTGCATGGTTGATGCACTTGTTTATGGTATAGGTTGATTACAGGTTGGTTGGTTGCAGGTGAGTGGTACAAGTTGTTACAGTGGTATGTCTCACAGTGATAGTTTGACAGTGGTTCCATCATTCTACTTCTATGTCAAGGTGATTGGACGGAGCAAGGACATGTGGTTGTAGCCACCTTCCGGTTGTAGCCGAAGAACATAGAGGGTTGTATCCTCCTTCTAGTTGTAGCCTAATAAACTAGGGGGTTGGAGCCTCCTTCCAGTTATAGCTGGAAAAAAAGGGAAGTTGGTGCTTCCAATGAATGTAATTCTTAAAGACATATAAGAAAAATCATTTCGTGGTTTTCTCCCACTTTGGGTTTCCACGTAAAAACACTGGTGTACTGTGTATGCATATGATTTCTCTTTTGTTCATTGTTTGTTTACTCTGCAACTATTGGATGATAATGATAGATTGATATAACACTTGCATTTTATGGTTAAAAAGGATTACATTGCTCTATTATTGGTTCACCCCCCCTCTCAGTAATCCAACAATTGGTATCAGAGCATGTTCCTTCAGAAATCAGTTTAACCACTAAAAGGTAGATCATGGAGATCAACGTGTATAAAAACAGAATACGACAGTTTTATGGACATAAGTATGCATTTTGAAGAAGAAGGATGGAAACATATATACAAACACATGGATTTGAAATTTGGCAATCAGTAGTAGATGGATACAAAGAACCAACAGTTCTACCAACAAGTGAAAAAGCAATGAAACTCAGTCAAAATAATTCCAAAGCCACAAATGCACTTCTCAATGGTCTTGGTGAATCAATATATACCAAAGTTGTACATTGTAAATGCGCTAAAGATATTTGGGACAAACTTCAAAGTATTTATGAAGGAGATTCAAAAGTCAAAGCAACAAAGCTTAAAACTTACAGAGGTCAATTCAAACAACTAAAGATGAAGGAAGATGAGAATATTGATGCTTACTTCTTACAAGGCGATGAAACAATGAATGCAATCATAGGATTGGGAGAAGAAATTGAAGAATCTGTAATTGTTCAAAAGGTACTAAGATCTCTTCCTATGAGATTTAATCCTAAGATATCAATACTAAAAAAAAGAGCAGATCTAGACTCAATAAGTATGGACGAACTACATGGAATCTTCACAACATATGAAATGAGAACTGAACAAGAAAATCCAGATATAAAAGAAGCAACTTTCAAATAATCCAAAATGTCAAAGAAAAAAGGAAAGAAAAAGGAACATAGCAACAACACTGACTTTTCAGAAGATGATGAAGAATAAGTGGCCAACTTTGTCAGAAGATTGAACAAGGGAACCAACGACAGATATAAAGGTAAGCTTCCATTGATTTGTTTTAATTATGATGGTATTCGTCATTTTGCTAACAAATGTCCTCATAAGAAGAATAAGAGGAATGATGAAGATTACTCAAATAGAAAACAAACATATAAAGGCAAAATAATAAAAAAGAAAGCTTTCAAGAAAATCTTATGCACCGAATAAGACATCTCATCATCAAATGAAGATGAAGTCAGTGATAGTGAGACATAAATATTTCTATTCATGATAGTAGAAGACTCTAGTAAATAAGTAACCGAAGAAGAATATGAAGAGGCAGAATTTGACTACCAAGAATAATTGTTGAGTGCCATAGAAGTTATAAGAAGAGAAAAGAAGAAAAACAAGAAGCTACAAGAAGAACTAGACAAGAAATAAGACATTCAGGAACTAGAACAAATGATCATGAAATTGAAGGTTCAAATAGAAGAAAATAAAAGAATTGAAGAAGAACTCAAAGAACAACTAGAGGAAAGAGACATGATCATTGGAAATTTGGAAGCAGATATTGTCACATTGAAAAATGATCTTCAAAAGAAAAATATGTAGAATAATTCAAAAGTTTTGGATGACATTATCAACAATCAAAAGCCTCATCACGACAAGTCCAGACTTGGATACAATCAGATTGAAAAGGGATCAAGATCTAAAGAAACAAAACAAGAAACATACCCAAAAAGTTATGCATAATCAATCAAATAAAATAGGAAGACCTACAAGGAATATTACAACGACACTCCACCGAGAAGATTCATATTTCAGAATCAATGACTGACAGAAACAAACAGGCCTCAGGAAGAAAAAGGATTCATAAAAGTAAGTCTTTTCAGAAGATATTGAACACCCATGTATCAAACTATCATTTTTTGTTTATGTTATGCATACAATAATTTTGGACACAAAGTTGTAAATTGCAGAGCTAATAGGAGGAACATAAACAACTTTGAAAGTTATACACAAAATGGTTATTCAATAAGGCCTATTTAAACACAGAGAAGAAGCTACAAAAGGTTTGAATCATTGAGCACTGAAGTGGAATGCTACAAGTGCAACAACTTTGGACATGTGGCCAAATATTGTAGAATGACAGTCCCTCCTAGAGAGCCACAACATAAAAACAACAGTCATAGACAAGAACCTCATAAGAGAACATAGATAAAAAGAAGAATTAGTATAGCAATGAAGAGTGCACACTCGATCTACAAGCTAAGCAGAAGAAACGTGGTTGGTATGTTGGCAATGGATTTTCAAAACACATGACAGGTGATAAAGACAAGTTTATTACATTAATGAAGGAAAGAGATGGATTAGTCTCCTTCGGAAATGATGATTTAGCTAAAATCATTGGAAAAGTCACAGTCATAATTGGAAATAAGAATACCAAGGAAGAAAATGTTCTACTAGTAGAATATATGAAACATAATCTTCTAAGTGTAAGTCAAATGTGTGACCAAGGTCATAAAATTACTTTTGATTCACAAAAGTGAGAAATAAGAAAAGAAGGTCCAGGAAAATTGATTGCAACAGCTACAAGAAATTCAAGCAACATATATGTATTAAATGAAATTGGAAATGAAAAGTGTTGTATAGGAAAGGAAGATTAAAGTTTTCTATGGCACAAAAGAATAGGTCACATACACTTTGATAACCTTGTCAAAGTCAGCAAAAAGGAAGTAGTTAGAGAAATTCTCTAGATCATGAAACCAACCAACACTTTATGCAAGCATTGTCAACGAGGAAACAAAAAAAATACCATGTTCAAATCAAATGAATATTCAATGACAAGACCACTGGAAATTGTGCATACTAATATAGTTGGACCAACTACAACAAAGGGTTTAAAAGGTGATAAATACTTTATGTTATTAGTTGATTATTATACAAGAATGACTATAGTTTTCATTCTCAGGAATAAGTCAAAATCTTTTGAAAACTTCAAGGTCTACAAGGATATGGTTGAAAATGAAATGGATTAAAAAATCAAATTTTTGAGATCTAATAATGGAGGAGAGTTTACTTCAAAAGAATTTATGGACTACTATAGAAAGCATGGAATAAAAATACAATTCTTCGTTGCTATGACACCTCAACATAATGGAGTTGTTGAAAGAAATAACATGACAATACAGGAAATGGCTCGAACAATGCTAATGGATTCCAAATTGACAAATATTTTTTGGACACATGCAGTACATACAAAAATTCACATTAAAAACAGAGTAATGTTGAAAAACAACAATGACAAAACTCCCTACGAGCTATGGAAATGAAGACCAACAAATGTGAAGCACTTCAGAGTATTTGGAAGCAAATGCTACATCAAAAGATAAGATGGAAGAATGAGAAATTTTGACTCTCGTGTGGACAAAGGAGTACTTGTTGGTTACTCAAGTACAAGGAAAGCATACAAGTGTTACAATATGAGGTTGAAAAAAGTTGTGGAAAGCATCAATGCAACAATTGATGAAATAGGTGGATGAGAATTAAAGGAAGAAGAAAATGAATTAATGGAACAAATTTACGAAGAAGATGAAGAAGAAGTAGAAGGGGAAGATGAAGAGGATCAAACAAAAGTAGAAGATCAAGTTCAACAACTGCCTCCAAAGACACCTAGCAAACGAGTACAGAAGAATTATCCTTCAGATCAGATTATTGGAAACAAGGATGTAGGAGTTGAGACTAGAAGAAGAATCCATTCACCAGAACAAACACACCTAGCACTCTTATCTATGATTGAACCAAACGGTTTTGAAGAGGCTAGCAATGATTTACTCTAGAATAAGCCCATGGATGAAGAATTGGATCAAATAGAAAACAATGACACTTGGGAATTGGTTCCAAGACCAAATAATAAGAATGTGATTGGCACAAAGTGGGTTTTCATAAATAAATTAAATGAAGATGGACAGGTTACAAGGAAAAAAACTAGATTGGTATGTAAAGGATACGCACAAGTTGAAGGAATCGACTTTGAAGAGACATTTTCCCTAGTTTTCAGAATGGAAGCAATCCGATTGCTTTTAGCTTATGGATGCTCCAAGAATATTAAAGTGTATCGGATGGATGTGAAATCAACTTTTCTGAATGAGAAACTTGAAGAAGAAGTATACATCAAACAACCAAAAGGATTTCAGTTGTCAGAGAACGCAGATTATGTGTGTAAATTGAAGAAGGTCTTGTATGGTCTAAAACAGACTCCTAGAGCATGGTACTCTAGATTGGATAAATATCTATACGATGCAGGTTTCAGAAAAGGAAGTGCAAACAACAACCTCTACATCAAGGTAACTCAAGATAGTATTTTATTAATTGAAATTTATGTTGATGATATTATTTTTGGAAGTAATGATGACAGGTTAAGCCAACAATTTCCAAAGGATATGCATAATGAATTTGAAATGTCATTACTCAAAGAACTATTTTTTTCTGGGTCTTCAAATATGTCAAAGAAACCAAGAAGATTTTATTTCTCAAACTAAGTATATCAGAGAAATGCTAAAGAAGTTCGGAATGAAAGATTGCAAACCAGTTACCACTTCTATGCAAACTAGTTGCAAGTTGAGAAAAGATGATGATTCAAAGTCTACAGAATGGAGGCAATATAGTTCAATGATTGGTATCTTACTATATGTGACAACATCTATACCAGATGTGATGTAGGCAGTTGGATAAGTGGCAGGATTTCAAAAAGCACCAAATAAATCACATGTCTTAGAAATGAAAAAGATTTCCAGATATCTCAAAGGAACAAAAGAGTTTGGATTATGGTATCCAAAAGGAAAGGATCTATCACTTATTGCCTACACAGATGCAGATTGGGAAGGTTGCATTGATGATCGAAGGAGCACTAGTGGAGCAACGTTCTACTTGGGTGAGTTTTTAGTATCTTGGCTAAGAAAGAAACAATCATCAACATATTTATCTACAGCTGAGACATAGTATATTGCAACAACAACATGTTGTACATGGGTTCTATGGATGAAACAAACTCTGACAAATATACAGGTTGAGTATAATGAGACCATTTCAATCTATTGTGATAATACAAGTGCCATCAATATCTCAAATAACCCGGTGATGCACTCCAAGATGAAGAACATTCCAATAAAGCATCACTTTCTACAGGAACATGTTGCAGAGCAGAACATCAAAGTTGAATATGTGGGCACAAAAGAACAAGTGGTAGACATCTTTACAAAACCGCTTCCATGGGAATCCTTTGAGTATCTTCGCAAAAGACTCAGAGTAATTTATTCTCCAAAATGAATGATTTTGAATTCTTATCTTATATGTCTTATATTTACTTAAGGAAGCACCATAAAGAGGATAGTTCGGGTTGGGAGATCAGTTTCAGGAAGAGTTCAGTCAGGAGGAGCAGCCTCAGATGGAAATATAGCTTTTTCATTGATTGCAAAGGGGGAGAGATTTATCAGATGCAAAGGTAAATCCTTGGAGAAAGAACATAGAGGCATGGTTCTAGGAGGAGCGATGGTCATAAGGAGAGCATGAGTGATATGACTTCAGTATTGCATCAGAGTGTTTACATCAATGTCAAAGGGGGATATTGTTGATTAATTGGGTTGGTTTTCATTGATGTCAACCCTTGAAGAAATTCCGGTAGCACAAAGGATTGGGTAATGGACCCAAGTTTGTTTGATAGATAATGGATATGTGGAACATCACATAAATCCTCATGGTTAAAGATTTATGGCCATGTGAAGTTGGAGAACCCTCATGAGTCATCTATAAGCCCCAAAAGGTCAAAGTAGTCAAAGTGGTTGCAAAGAAGAAATTATTTAAATAATAAAGAGAAATGATGAGTGTAATATAAGTCAAAGTGGATACAAAAGAAATTATTTAAATAATAAAGTTAATAGATAAATTATTAAGTGGACAAGTGGTTAGAAGTGGGTTAACCCTAAAATAAGGAAAGCAAAGAAGAAATTATTTAACTAATAAAGAGAAGTGATGAGTGTACTATAAGTCAAAGTGGATATAAAATAAATTATTTAAATAATAAATTTAATGGAGAAATTACTAAGTGGACATGTGGTTAGAAGTGGGTTAGCCCTAAAATAAGGAAATTGGTTTAAGATGGTTAGAAGGTAACCCCTTGAGGAAGCTACATAAAAATATAAATAAGAGGCAATGATGTCTCATTCTAATTACACTTGAGCATATTGAATATCTACAAGTGACTGAGGTAACCAAAGGATATCTAAGGTGAATTTTAGAGGGAAGGTGAAGTAAACAAGGTCTAAATTCAAGGGAGGATAAATTCTTTTGATGATTCTTTCTAAGGCATGTTATTTACAAGTCATCTCACCATTTTCGCAAGAACGGTTTTTATAGAATTATTAAGAGTGTGAAATCAGGAGCTATTTGAGGAAACATATCCAAGTAGTTGTGATAAAAATTTCAGCTTGTGGGTCGTTATATTGTTAGAGTTACACTCCACGGAAAATAGGGTTTGTGGCTAGTCTTGAAACTAGTCTAAAATAGGTGTTTCGGGTAAAAATGTCATAACTTATTCATAATAGATCCAAATTTAGTAAGACCAAATGTATTGGTTAGAGTATAGTATATAGTATTATTTTTACCATTTTCATATCCATACAACAAATATTCCATGCAGTGAACTCTCTACAAGTTCGATCTCTAGAATAAGCCACAATTCAACAAGGTATGCCATGTTTTCTATAACTCATTTTCTGAGAGGTTCCAAGTAGTGAAACCTGGAGGAATTGCATAAAAGACATTGAAGAACATTGTGTACTAGTTCTAGATCTTCATTCATTATAGGTACATAGTTATGATTATTTCAAGTTAGGGTTGTTGACTAATCCAAAATTAGTCATGTGAGACTAAAGTAAAGTTTGATGAAAATGATAGTCTCTTGTTGTTAAAGTTAAGGAAGGTTTGTACGTATGTGATCATATACACCAGGTCTATTACAGAGTTACAAATCAGATTTGGATGATGAAATTGATGAGGGATTTTGGTTTAGGTACATTTTGGGTACATGGTTGAGACAAGTAGTCGATGAGTTGGCACTTACATGAGGTGTATAGTTGATGATGTTTGTACATATTTATGAGTCATATTTTATGTTTATTTGATGTGTGATTGGTACATATTTGGTGCATGGTTGATGCACTCATTGATGGTATAGGTTGAGGTACAGGTTGGTGCATGGTTGATGCACTTGTTTATGGTATAGGTTGATTACAGGTTGGTTGGTTGCAGGTCATTGATACAAGTTGTTACAGTGGTATATATCATAGTGATAGTGTGACAGTGGTTCCATCATTCTACTTCTATGTCAGGGCAGTTGGATGGGGCAAGGATAAGTGGTTGTAGCCTCCTTCTGGTTGTAGCTAGAGAGTTGGGGAGTTGGAGCTTCCCTCAAGTTGTAGCCTCAGAAAGTAGGGGGTTGAAACCTCCTTCCAATTGCAGCTAAAAAAAAAAAAAAAACAAATTTGGTGCTTCCAATGAATGTAATTCTTAAATACATATAAGAAAAAACATTGCGTGGTTTTCTCCCACTTTGGGTTTCCAAGTAAAAACACTGGTGTACTTTGTATGTGTATGATTTCTCATTTGTTCATTCTTTATTTACTCTACAACTATTGGATGATAATGCTACATTGATATAACACTTGCATTTTATGGTTAAAAATGATTACATTGCTCTATTACTGATTCACCCCCCCTTTCAGTAATCCAACAGAAGTGAGGCTTGAAAATGAGAGGGAGAAAGAGCTTTAAGCCTGCAACATCTTGCACTTAGGGAATTAGGCATCATACTGGTCAGATCATTTGTTCATTGTCATTCATCTTTGCTTCTTATTTGAATGCAATAAAAGTCTTTGCAAAGCATTAAATGTTTCCTAGATTCAACTTTAATATCAATAAATACTTCTTTTTCAATTACCCATGTCTTGGGATTTGTATTCAAATATTTTGTTTCAAGTTTAAAATGATATTTTAATCCTGGAAATATTATGCACACATAAGTAAACAGATTGTGAAGTCATATTTATGTTTTCTTCTTCACCCCTCTTATATTTTATTACTGCCTTGCTTGATCTATTAGAATGAATACCCTTGACTAAGAAAGAGGTTGCCAATCTTTCGACGTCTAAATTAAAATCATTAAGACCATACTCAAAACCTTCCTACTCTATCTGATCTACTTGATCCACCTATCAACCTGAACAAACCATTGCAAAAAACTAAGATGTGCTAGGCATGCCCTTCCAACAGTCATAGAGAATCTTCTATCTCTAAAACCACCAACTATAGGTAGCATCTAAATATGTTTCAAATGAGAAGAAACTACTCCAAATTATCTCTCCACCATATGATTAATTTAATCCTTTTGATTCCCTGTAGTGAGAATATGAAACTAATATAGGGCACCCCTCATCCAAAAATTCATATAAAAGTTCCAAAAAGTGCTCACCTAATGTTGGTTACAATTTCTAAACCACGATATGGCCTTCTTTCTCAAATGACATCCACGTGTGGTTCAAGTTCTAAATATCATCATTGTCAAAGGGCCAATCAATTCCTAGTAGTGTAGGGTGGTGATCCTCTCCATCCAATATCTTGAAAAATTCAAAATTATTATATGTTTGCATGCAATTAATATCACCCTCCATCTATTCCAACATGTGGTTTATAAAAAATCTCAACTAGTTGGCCAACCACAGTTGTATCGACAAGTAGAATAAACTTGACCTACCCATCAATTCCCAATACTTTTTTCAATAGTATATTCATGTCCAATCCTAGATCCAACATAACCTTCTAGACCTCAAATCCTCCAATTAAAGTGTTAAGTTGGAATTATTTCCCAAAACATCTACTTTATACATAGTGCAATGGTTGATCCATGGACATGGTGGGTTCTACCAAAAATCTAGCAAGTACTTTCTTAATGTTAACCATGGATTGATCATATTTCAATATACATAGGAAGTTATTTATCCACCCTTGGACCCCTTTATCAATTATCAACATAGTAAGCTTTGAATTCTACTTGATGATTGATTGATGGATCGATGTCTCTCTATATCCTCCAGGTCAATAGTCCATACACTTACAACTTCACTCATGACTTCCACCACATATTTTATAAAACCATTTTGTTGTGTTGGATCAAACACATGTTCTTTCTACTAATTATATTGATACATATTTCATCTATGGCGCCCAAATCTCTGATTATCTTTAATCTACCCTAGGTGATGATATTGGTGCCAATATATACTTGATTTCACTCAGAAAATCTGAGGATTTATAGTTCATAATTAACCATGTTCATATTTCATTTCCTTTTATCTCGTGCCTCCCACTTTTCTATCAACTCTAAGTAATTTTCAATGTTATGCCTAGTCTTCCGGTAGTGGTTGCAGTGAGGTTGATGTGAATGTAAACTATTGTGTGTAGTGTGCCCTGCCTCATTACAATTATAATATCATGGTGGAGGATGGTTTACATCACTCCTCAACACTTTATTATCTTTATTATGATTATTATTTTGATACTTCCTTAGGTTTCTTCCTCCCCTTGAGTCCACCATGAATAGATTCTTCTCAAATATCTAGGTGAGCATAGATAATGCATAGTATCCTTCTATAGGGTGAGTATTTACCCTACAAAAGTCACAATGTACTACCATTACAATTATACTATACTTATACACTAGTGGGAAATGATGTGGGTCATGTCCCAGGGTAATTTATATCTTGAAAAGTCCAACCTCAACTATTCCTTACAAACTATCTATGAATCAATTAGCCACAACCATGGAATATTTCTAGGTAATGGGGAAATCATTCCACAAGTGGCCCTTTATATTGCATAATATGCACCATAATGCCTCTCTTACACCTAGATTTGGATTTTCCAACTCCTAAATCTAGTCTAACAAAGAAATCAACAAGTACTATAACTGTGCTAATCGTGGTGTCAACCTAAAAACTGAAGCTCATGCTAATCCACCTATAGATTGTATCCATGTGGTGAATTCCAATGCTTCCTGTTGAATCAATATTTTCTATTGTATCAACAATGTTCATAGATGTGGTAATATCTTTCTAATAATACAACATTTTATTTATGTTGTATTTCTTGAATATTGTAGCTCAATTAGTTCATCAAATATCAAAACCAATAGTGTAACATACCCAACCACCCATAGGTCGGGCACACTACCTCAAAACTCTATTTGAAACTGATTTATAATTCTGATAAAAAATAATTAAATAATAAGCATGAAAGAAACATGATAACATCACATGAAATCATCAAGACTCATTCTACAACATAACAACAATGAATATAATTCCATGCACAACAATAACCAACAAGCATGCATATTATAACATACGAATCTCAGATACAATAATTAATACACAATGGAAATAAATATATAAGTAGAGAAACAGATGACAGAGAACACTTATCTTAATAAAAAACATTCACCAACTGGATGCATACCAAGGACATTCCACCCAACCATAGACACTATTGTTCCAAGTCTCAACAATAGGTCACCCTCGAGCCAGGGCTATGAATCCACAAGGATGGTTCCAGGGTGTCACTCAACTTCCCAATCCAGTCAACACTCAAGCTCTCATGGGTTCCTCAACACACAACAATCCAAATTACATCAAATCTCTTCTCTCTAGCCTGCACAACCCAAGAGAAAGGACCCCTTTCTCTGCCACACAATCCCTCAGGTTGTCCACCTCCTTCTAGGGCTCCAGTGCATCTGGTCAATAATCTCCATGCTGGGAATATCAGGACTCACAATTGTGAATAAAATTTAGCACATGCCAATGCATCTTAGGCATGCAAGCTCAAATTCTGGTTGGAATACACCAGTCATCACTACAACCAGCCAACAATGGATTATCTCCCAACAATTCGTTTTTCCTTTCCCAACTAAGACCAAGTATGAATGATAAACAATGAATGAGTGAAAGTGTGAATGGATAGAACATAATGAAGAGTGTGAACAACTAATAATGAATTAATAGAGTGAGTGAAGAAGAACCCCCAAACAACCCACAAGATGGGTTTATATATTTACTTGCAAATCAAGAACCACATGGCCTTCCCCAAGAAGCTCATGTAACCACTTCTCTCCATTAAAAAAATTATGGGTAAATAAAATATGATAAAATACTTATCCCATTAAGCCCCATTTCTCATGGAATCATAGCCCGCTATATCTCTTGTCCTTATTCTTCTAGCAGCCATCGATGTGTTTTATTATTAATAATGATCAAAACATTATGTTTCCTAGGCACATTGGTCTCTTTAATTATTTGGGAACTCCAACCTTTCATCAAATAAATTAAATATATTAATTAATATGGGAACACAAAACTGGGGTATTACATTTCCCTCCCCCTTATTTTGGCACTGTCCCCAGTGCAATTACAAAACAAAAATAAAAATTTCAAAATTTATTCAAAGAGTCACGGGTACTCTTCCTGCATGGCATCTTCATGCTCCCAAGTAGCATATTCAGGACCATAGCAGGTGTCCTTTGAACTTTTACCATCTTTATAACTCGATTCTGGAGTATTTTGAATTTATGTCTAATATATGCACTGGTTGGACCTAAACGTATCCCTCTGGCTTGTTACAGGTGAATCCTCCTGCAGACAAGCGGATTCCCTCTTGGTCTCTAAACTCCTAAGACCAAGATAGAAAAGTAATTTAACATGGACACTAACATCCTTTTAGATATAATCAAGCTAACATATGAAGGAGAAGAATAAAGATATGTACCTTATTAGCGACGTTTGTTCTTGCAAAGTCCAGGTTGAGCTTCGATCACAAGCTCCCTGATAGGTCCCGTAGAACAAACAAAGATACAATGGACTTACTACTCTATTGAGATTAGCTCAAATATAGATCCATATAATGAAGACAAACTCATGTGGAACCAACATAAGTTTGAAAGAAACAAGCCAAGCATTGATATATTAATAAGAACAAGTAAAAGTACTTACAATCCTTTGGATGAAGGTGCAACAACTTCTTCCATTTCTCCTTGTCCAACCCCTTTGCTCAAGTAATCTACATTGATTTCTTTGATGATATCTCACTCATGAGATCATAAGTTTCACATCTCCATATCTTTTATGTTCATACCACTTATAGGATCATAAGTTTGGTATCAATCTATAGTCTCTCCTTTCTGTATGTTGCCTATGAGATCATAGGTTTCATACCTCCAATATTTTTCATGTACCTTTCAACATGAGAAGGCCTCTTTATATAACATTGGATAGGCCCAACCACTTGCGATATATTTGGGATAAGTTGAGTATTCTTCTCCTTCAATTAAGGATCTTCCCTAAGATCATGCCTTGACCTTCTATTTGAATCCAACCACCTTCAGAAATTGAGGGATTCTTCCCTGATTTGTCTCAACAATACAAAAAATCACTTAGAAAAGATAGTGCTCCCCAAAAAGAGTGCACAGAGTTCTCAAACGCTCCCCCAAAGAGGCCCAGAGAGAACTAGAACTCCCTAACAGTGGGTAGGGGAGTGCTCCTCTCCAAAATCCATATTTGAGTGGTCTTTCCAATGGCAAAAGGATTGTACTCTTTGTCAACTAATTTATCTTCTTCAAAACTAGTCTTTGAGGTGTCTTAAGTGTCCTTATGATGTCGTTAGAGGCACGACATAGGAAATATGGTAGTATGATGTTTTCTACACTTGCGAAACTTGTGATCAAGATGCGACACTTGCAGACAATATGCGACACTTACAACACTTGTAATGATGACACTTGCGACACTATTGAAGTGAGTAATTTTGAGGTGTAACAGATTGCCCCCCAAAGTGCGAAGTTAGAAGATGATGATGATTGAAGTACTTTGTAGACTTTTTTCGAGAAAGGGTATGGATGCAGAGAGACTGGAAAAATATGCACACAACCATCAAACAAATATTATGACATGTTTCAAACCCAAGGTAGGCATACCTATGCTTGAGTGATAAAGACTTTTTAGGTATGGCCGCCATAAAATACACTACGGATCCATAATTATATTGATAAAAGGTATAGCCACTGAAGATACAATGTGGATATATACTCCTATGACCTGAACTACTCGTAGCCATGAAGAATACACAGTGGATCCATGAGATGACAAGACATAGCCACGACCAATACAAAGTGGATCTATTTAACAATATATGTGTCATAGTTCAAGAGAACTCCTTCGCAACCTGGGAAAAGTATACATAAGAGTAAAAACTCAACCCATGGTATTCTTACCGATCACGATGTAGTACAAATATATCCATGTGAATAGATGTCATGATGTCGAACATGGCAGAAACCACTTGATTACCGGTCAATTAGGTAAACCGTTAACAAGCGTGAGGGAGATCACCATTGATGTCAATGATTCCCAAGGTACTCTAGTACATTCCGATGAATGTGAATAGATGAGATGGAGTTGAACATCCAAGGAATCATCCGATCAGAGGTCAATGATGTAAACCCACTGTCAGACGTGAGGAGGCCTGCCATTGAGGCATGCAGGTCCCAAAGTACTACTGGTTTCTAAGTCTAGTTCCCGGATAATGTGTTGAATTCGATAGGAATAGACTCGTCGAAGGAGGGCCTTGATGTATCCCCCATCAACGACACGAAACTGAGACAGAGATGTAATTGTTAGATCAAATGAACATGAACTGACACAGGTATTGAAATGGGATATTTGTGATGGCTGACTCTCGAGGTAGATACTTCCCTTGAACACTAAGGCACAACAAAAAAAACGTGACATGGACCAAAACTTGATGATGCAGTGGATGTTGTGACTTTCATTAGGTGACCCAAAGGAGTAAAATAAACTCAGAGGATTGGCTCAGTGCAGAGGTTCAGTGGATTAAAATGCATGCAAAGACAAAGTTCCATGTTCAAGGGCGATCGTAAGAGTTACTGGTAGTGTTCTCAAAAACTGCGTGGCTTGTTTCCTTCAATCTCCCCCCCATCCAGATAGATGAGTACCTGTTTTTAATTTAACGAGCTCGAGGAGGGTAACACATGATTGATATGACTCACCTTCGGTAAGTCCCTCGTCCTTTATTTAACGAACTGGAAGAATTAAGAGTTCGGTCCCATATGGGCACTTCAATGTATGATTGTTTTAACGAGTCTAGAGAAGGTAAACTCGGTGGTTTTTCATATTTAGAGAGTCTGAAAATGACTTAAAGATGACTCCAATGCTTTCCTTTTTCGTAATGTTAGTCTCGTGAGGCCGACAAAGAGATAAACTACCACTCAAAAGATGCCCTTTCAAACATTTTAACGAGTGGGAAAGGAAGCAATATCACTCGACAATCTTTTCATGTTTAGAGAGTCTGAAAAGAGCTTAAAGACGACTCCAAGGGGTTCCTTTTTGTATATCCATGCGAGTCTGAAAAAGTGATAAACGTCTACTTGGTTACATTCTCATGTTTTTTCGAGCACGAGAAAGAACAAAGACTAAGCTCGGTATGCCCCCATCTTGAAAGATAGTGGCTTAACTCCAGAATGATCATCAAAGGATGGAGACATTCCCTCCAAGCTTCAATTCATTCACCAACTTTGAGGTTGTCACCAATTTCTCTACTAGATGGAGAAAAAGGATAAGAGTGGATGAAAAGAAGGTTCAAGAGAGGTGACTGTTTCATTTTTTAACGAACTTGACACAGAAAAAGAACTATTCTCAGGGCTCCGGGTTCAATCCCCAGATTTATGTTTCATTTTTTAACGATCTTGCTACAAAGAGGAAAACTATGCTCAAAGCTTCTGTTTCATTTTTTAACGAGATTTCTACAAAGAGGTAAACTATGCTCGTGGCCTTTGTTTCATTTTTTTAACGAGCTTTCCATAGAGAAGAAAAAATTATGCTCGTGACCTTTGTTTCATTTTTTAACGAGCTTGCTACAGAGAAGATAAAACTATGCTCGTGGAGTCTCCTTAATCATGGCTTCCAAGAGAATAACGCTCTGGAAGGACACCATGTCAAGGGACAAAAATTAGTCATGGATTCCAAGAGATCTTCACTGGATGGAAGAAAATCACTCTGGAAGGAACACATGTCGAGGGTCTCATTAGGGGTAAGGAGATCAGGCTCCAAAATCCCTACCGAAGAGATCACCATGTCAACTAACGGATCCAAATCATCGCAAGTTGAACTCATGGGAGACAATGAAAAATCAACATCCGGAGGGAAAATAGAATGTATATCTTCCTGAATTTCTTCACGAGGGGGAATAAAAGAGGATCGATGATGGTTATCATCCTGAGGTAGTTTGTCGATGCTAAGCATTTCTAGAATAGATTCATCAGAAGGAAAAATTGGGGAAATGTAGTCGATTGCAGACGACAAGGAATTTAACCGTGATGGCATCGAGTAACTCTCGGGTGCCAATATATGTTGGTCATCCGAAGAGGGATAAGTGGATTGGATAGAAACGCATGAGGTTACGACTGGACTAAGTGGGATGGTGTCACCTAGTGCATCGAATTCGAAAGGACTAGGTACAATCCAAGGGTCAGATGATTCCAAAGATTGATAAACCATGGTCGAAATCATATCGACGGTGGAAATATGATGTGTAGTCAGTGGAGGTGGTGTAGGGAAGGTACCCATGAGGATAGAATATTTCAACAAGCCAACACCAATGCTTTCATATGTGATCTTGTGATCTCCCAAGAATGGAAAATTGTTGGTAGCGGGAGAGCGAGTGTCGGGCGTACATAAATCTAATTGATCGACAGTGAAAAATTTTCCCTGATGAGGAAATTGTACACATTGAAACATTGATGAGGCAATGACAATGATAGCATAAAAACAACTTCTTCCAAGTAATAAATTGTAATCGAGGGGAGCATCGACCACCTCGACATCAATAGTGATGGTTTTTCCGCCCAACTAAATGGGCAGGGACTGAAAAATCCCATGGGGATGAAAACCTTGCCCATCGAATGTGCATAACATCGTTGGGGATTTGTTAAGTGTGGATGATTTTAAATTTTTCGAACATGCTAAATACATGACACAAGTTGAGGCTCCCTCATCTAGAATAGTTCGGTGGATTTGTTGATTGTGAACAACACCATCAACTTGGAAAGCAAGTTGGTGAGAGAGTCGAGATGTATAATTTTCCAGGTTAAACATGATATGGTTGGATGACTCAGGATCAACAATGCCAATAGCAGCCAAGAGCATTCTACGTTGACTGGGGAAGTGTTGTAGAACTTCTAACACAGACATAACACACAATGCTTGAGCCAAATATTCAACAATGTTGTAGTTCTGGGCGACACATGAACTAGGATTAAAGGTGGATTTATGGATAGTTCTCTTAGGAGGGTGTAATATAGAGTTGAATGTAAGTTTCTCAATATGAAGTGGTCTAGACGAAGGATTAACTGATGGATGACTAACGGAGGACGGTGATGGATCCGGTAAAGTATCGGTACCGTTAGTGACTTTTCCTTTGTCAGGTTTCACCGGTGTGTTGTATGTCTTAGAGAGAGTGGTCAAATTAATCCCATTAAACATATAAATATGTTCACTTGTCGAGGCCTCATCATGAGGATGGCTAGAATTTCCCACAGGAGAGGGGGTTTGAGAAACCGTGGATTGCTGCTATGGAAAAGGTTGAGTAAGCACAATGGGTTGTGAATTTCCCTGGAAAATTTTTGCCACTTCACCGCGATGCGGATAGTCTTGAGTGTAGTGATTGTCACCACAAATGATACATGGGAATTTCAGTTTCTGCTATGGTTTCTTCTCGGTAGCAGGTGTTTGAGATTGATTTTTTGGTCATTCATTGTTATTAGTATTTTTTGATTTATTTTTTTCCTTCTTCTTTCCTTCGGATTGTTGTGAAGGGGCAAATTGAACTGCATTCACCTCAGAAATATGAGTTTGGGGGGAGGTAGAGGAGAGTGTGGTCGACTGGGAAGTAGATTGAGTTTTGACAAAACTGATAACATCATTCACATGAGATGTGGATGATAGATTTGATGGGTCGGCATGAGCTCGAGCAACATTCGAAAGAAACTCATACAAAGTACCAGATTGTGAATAAACCAAATCTAAGTGCTGAGCCCGAGCAATGGTTTCTTCCTCGGTGACCGTGCCACCCATAGTGACATCATGAGAGAATGAGGGTAAACGTGATTTAGTAAACCACTCCGCCATTAATATGTCAGGAATGATTGCTTTGATCATCCTTTGTCGATATCTCCACTCATGAATATGGTCAGAGATATGCATGGAGTCAGTTTGACGAAGGGAGGTCAAGAGTTCAGTACCCGTCTCGTAGTGAATAGGTAGTTGAAAGTGCGTGAGGAAATACATGGCAAGGGAGTTGAAATCATGAAAAGAAGCACGTGGTAGTTCAATATACCACTTTATTGCAGAGCCCGTAAGTGTTCACTGGAAAAGACGCAAACGTATAGAATCATCCATGAGGGAGTTTGATGAACACCACAAATGGAAAGTCATCACATGGTTATTTGGATCTTCTCCAGATTTTCTGTCAAATTTCAGAATATTAGAAGGAAGTTTAGCTGGAATAACTGACCAAACCGGCAAATGAAAAATAGGATCATTGGTTAACCGAGACAAGTCTGGGAGATCCAGAGTCGCAAGGAAAGGTAACTATCGGTTAATTTGCGAATGATACTGGTGTGGCATAGAAACATCTGTAGGACCATAAACTTGGTTAGGTGGATAATTGTAACCAGTAGGTCCTCCTACATATGGTTGTTGTTGACCAGGATAAGCAGGATCCGATGATGGCTGAGAAACATTTGTATAACCCGGTGGGTTTTGAGCATGATAAGCTAGGTGATTTGCTTGCCCATAAGGAGGATAAACATGTTTCCCTTGAGGAGGGTAAGAAGTAGATCCTGGAGGTGGATACACATTAGGGGGAGGATAAACATTAGACCCTTAGGAAGGATAAGGTTGTTGTCCTTGAGGAATCCAGGTGGTTTTTGGGACGCCCGGATAAGGTTGTCCATAAAATGGTCCAGAAGGAACATGATTTGATACTCCTCCTTATGGGTTATGATATGAGTGCCCCCCAACATGGGGTTGGGTAAATTTGCCTCCCAAAGCTACTCCCCAGTATTGTGAAGGGTTTCCAGCAAACGAAGGTCGCCCCCCTGCTAGCGGTGGATTAACGACCAGGGTATGAATGGAAAAGGGAGGTTTCCCTCCAGGAGGAACATGAAAAGGGGGCTGTCCCCCAGGAGGGGTAGGCCCACCATAGAATGGTTGTCTTCCAAGAGGGATAGGTCCTCTAAATAGAGGTTTCCCTCTAGTCGGTTGTATTTGGCTGGCAAGGGTCTTCATTCTCTAGTGTAAATATGTCCCAGCAAGATCGTGTGGAACATGTGGAGCTGTAGAGTGAAAGTTTGTAAAAGTGGGGGTAGGGATCGAAGTGCCTTGGGAATGTGTAGAGGTGATGAGTCCAACATTAGGATGGAATTGTGCTGACGTAACAGTAGGGTTAATGACCTGATTGATCGGGTGATTCATAGTTTGACCGGATGGTCTCATTTCAACAAGACGGTCATGAGGATTAAAGGGTTGTTGAATGGATTCAAAATTCTCATAGAGATCACGTCCTGATGAAGTACGCCATACAGAATGAGCAGGTGTGGGATTTGTATCTACTGCAGTGGTAGGAAGAATAGGAGTCCTATAATCATAACCAAATATTGGTTCTATGGATCCCATATATGTTTCGGTAAAAGCTCTCTCAGGTAACTGTGGGACCTCTTCGTCTATGATGTTCCCAAGGGAGTCTAAACGAAGAAAAAGTGGTTTGAGAGGGGTTACTGATAGAAATGTAGCGCGAGGAGTGGGATTCTCAACTGTAACCAAAGTGCCTTCTTGATTGTCTAACGGAGGAGTAAAAACACTCCCAGCGTCATATTGATTTTCTACCTCTCCACGTTTGTTATCGGACTAATCGGTAGGTGCGGATAGTAATAGATCTCCCTACATCCACCTAGATCTAGAACAAAATAGGACAGGACATGACTCTTTCCCTAAGTTATGACCATTGAATTATCTAGTAAGGAGGAACAAGTGACATACCTTTGTATCACTTCCTAGGGTCTCTGTTGCTCCCGCTTCGCTCTGGTGCTCTCGTGAGGTCAAGACCAAGACAACACAAACCAACCAAAGTGAAGATAGAAAAATATATTCAATTGTCAACTTATGTGTATGATCAAGGAATTACACAATAAAGTAAGAATGACTTTATGGGAAAAGGACATGCCGCTGTATCATATTAATTGAAAGTAGAAGATACAACCTGATCGCCTTGATGTCGTAAGATTCCTTTCAATGACTCTTGGTTCCAACACACACACTTGCTCGATCCTTGCATGAAGAAGATTTGAATCCTCTTGATAGACTTACTAGAGTCTCCAAGCTCCTGTTCAAGATGGGTTCTTCACACAATTCCTTCACCAATTGTCCAATTAATCTTGCTTAACCTTTTCCATGAGAATCCTATCAATATATAGGAGAGGATGAGATGGTTACATAGATGAGAATGATCCGACCAAATCAGGGAAACCAGTAAAATGATAACCATTCAAATGCCAACCCATTCTCTAGAAGATTCCCTTCTAGAACCCTCGAGACTTCTTTATTTTTCCAAGCTTGAGAACAAGTTCGCACCCTAGATATAAAGAACAGTGCAAGAATTTTGCACCCTAGCTGAAGGCAGCCTGTGAGAATGGGTCATTCTCGCACCCTAGGCTATAAGCAGCCTGCAAACTCTCTTCAAAAATATGTTTTCTGGAAGGAGATAAATGTCACTTTTCTCAGGAGAAAGTTCTTGTTGGGAGCTTGAGTACACCATCATCACTACACCATCAAGATGACCAAAATCATGGGTAACAGAATTCCCCCCAAAGTATGAGGCCAGAATCAGTGACAGTCGAAATACTTTGTAAACTGCACGTGTGTGTCGGAAACCAGGAGCGCACCTAATCAGAAACCTGCGAATAACCAAGCATCTGCAGAATATCATACTAGTTCTGAGGTAGGCATTCCCATACTCAAATCACAGACAGATGACATTATAAGCATAGTTCATGGGCACCAATCATACACTGTGGATCCATGCCATCAAAATATCGCATAGCCACCAGGAATACACTGTGGATCTATGCAAGAAAATTCAAATTGAGATGACATAGACACGAGACATACAAAGTGGATCGATGTGTTAGAAAATTATACATATTACATCGCAACCTGGACCAAAGTGATGAGATCCAGGGTCTTCAAGCCCGTCGCCCAAAAGTACGAATCTAACCATGTGATTACATGTGTTGAAGTCAAACATGGTAGAAACCACTTGATTACCGGTCATTGATGAAACTGTTAACAAGTGCGAGGGAAATCACCATTAATGTTAATGATTCCCAAGGTACACTAGTAAAATCCACCAAATGTGAATGAATGAGTTGAGGTCGAACACCCGACAGAATCTTTCGATCAGGGGTCAATGATGGAAACCCACTGTCAGAAGCGAGGAAACCTGCCATTGAGGCATGCAAGTTCCAAGGTACCAATGAATTTCTAAGTCTTGTTTCTGGATAATGAGTTGGAGTCGACGGAACAAAAATCGTCACAGGGGCCTTGATGTATCCCCCATCAATGACACAAAATGAGTAACATATTTTGAAGATGAAACAAAATATGATGTAAGTTGGATTGGACACAGGAAAGGCTGACACTGATAGAATGGACAACTGTAGATGGCCGACTCAATACAGGTTTCGGATGGACTTCTCTTGAACATATGAATGACACAACCAATGATTTGGAAGCATTGACTCAGAGACGACGCAGGGTATGACCTTGTAGCAAATTGAATGAGAGACAAATGAATATCCCAAACCGGCCTCAAATAATGAATAGGGGGGTGTCATGTTCAAGAGAGACACTTACTGCTAATCAATATAAATA
>SNQJ01S0001491.1:30702-55334 GCA_010110895.2 Picea sitchensis | reverse complement strand
AGATGAGAATGATCCCCCCAAATCAAGGAAACTAGTAAAATGATAACCATTCGAATGCCAACCCATTCTCTAGAAGATTCTTTCCTAGAACCCTCGTGACTTCTTCATTTTTCCAAGCTTGAGAACAAGTTCGCACCCTATATATAAAGCACAGTGCGAGAAGGTCACACCCTAGTTGAAGGCAGCCTGCGAGAATGGGCCATTCTTGCACCCTAGGCTATAAGCAGCCTACGAGCTCTCTTCAAAAATATGTTTTCTGGAAGGAGATGAATGTCACTTTTCTCAGGAGAAAGTTCTTATTGGGAGCTTGAGTACACCATCATCACTACACCATCAAGATGACCAAAATCATGGGTAACAATGGTATTTGTCTTCTGGAGGGTTAGGAGTTAAGGGTTGGTAGCCTTCCGAAGGAAGCCCTTGCATCCTACGTCATCGGAGAAGAACTTTATCATCTATAGGCTCAATTTTGGAGAATAATAGTACACGTTGAAAATCTAGGGCCAACTAAGGAAAAGAAACAGCATATGCTAATAAAATCTAGGAATCAAAACCAAGAAAAAAAAACTTCTCTCGATGATCGTACTAGTTGGTGATGAAATCCAACGTCGCATGATCAAGTCAAGAAGGGGGTAGGATATGGTGGAATAGTTACAATGGATACCTGCTTAACGGACTTTCACCATGGTGCAAGCTTCCGTGCAGTAATTGTGGATTTACCCTCCAAGGAGCCCAAGTGAGTTTGACCAATGTTTGTTCCAGGTACAGTGAGACTTCCCTTCACCGTCACCTTGTGTAAGTACCTAAAGATTATGGAAACTAAGGAGACCAACTCATAGTTGGCCCCTGGGTGGGTACAGTCGACAATCCAATCCGAATGTATGGGCAGGATAACAAGTCCAAAATCAACTCAAGAGGCTCCCACACATAATCGTGGGTATACCCTCAAGTGACCCCCAATATACGATCCAACCACTACAAATAGTTGAACCATGGAGGGATAATCTCTGTAATTCTCCTAAATGTGACCTCGTGCGTAACCCCTGTGTTAGAGGGGGATCCTAGAAAGCCTATATGACAATTGGATTTGATTCTCCCTATCTCAGGATGCTAATGTTTGTTTCTAAAAACTTTGGAGAGTTGTACTCACAGTCTAATCCAAAGTGCTAATCCTAGTCTAATGTTGGTGGAAGATCCTAAAAACAAAATGTTCTAGATCATTTTTAATTAGTGTTCATTTTGCATCTTTTCTTTACTCAAAGGGTGTATGACAATGAAACTGACGGTATTATGACTCAATTCCCAAAAAATGCATAAGAAATGATAAGTAGTTTTTTCTTTTGATGAATGCCTATTTAAGGGAAAGAGAGAAAGTTATTTTCACTATCAAACACTAAGATGCAACATGCTCATACAATTGTTTCTCAATCAAATCCAATGTAATGCTAAAAATTTCAGAAATGCCTTCTAACATCCAAACCAATCACTAAAATATGTCCTTTTGCTTATATTTGAATGATGATCAGATGTAAAAATTCTAATGTCAATCAGACTTCTAGATTAAACAATCAGAAGAAAACCTCATACAAACAAAAATACACTCTCCTTGTGAATAAACAAGAAAGAAAAAGATAACCAAGTTTTCAAACAAGAACCAAAAACCTCAAAAAAAAGAGAAATGTTGGAAAACTAACCTCAAAGATCAAATGGAAAGGTTCACAAACCTTTGGATTTCCTCACAAAAGATTTCACTCAGCCAAATAAACGAGAAGAAAACAACAAGTTAACTCTAGGTCAGCAAAGACAAAGAGTGACTTCAAGGCAAGGAAATAAAATGTTAAATTTCCAAACAAAAGAGGATCAATCCTTACAAAACAGGGTGTTGAAGGCCAATACCAAGATGAACTGAGAGTATGAGACTCTGAGCAAGTGAAAAAAAAGAAACTGAACCCAGAAATTGAAAACCTAGAGGATTTTTCACAGAAAAGGGGGTAGCGCTCTGGTTTAAGGGGCACCAGAGCATTCCAACGCTCTGTGTAAGACCACCATGGAGTGTTAACTCTATGATAGCAAGGGCAGGGGAGCACTCTGCTCTAAAAGTTCAGAAAAATGCCCATAAACTCAAAAAATCAAGCAAACTCAGTCAATCAAATTGCACAAGATGAAATCAAGAGCCAATATATCAGATCTAAGAATCAAAGAGACAGTATGGAGAAGGTAAAATGAGTGGGAAAAGGGCCAAAACAAGATCTAGGAGAGGAAACAAAAATCAGAGCTCCTCCCTAGCGAAGTCGCTAATTTCTGTTACAGGTGAATCCTCCTGCAGACAAGCAGATTCCCTCTTGGTATCTAGACTCCTAAGATCAAGATAGAAAAGTGATTAACCTGGACACTGACATCCTTTTAGATCTAATCAAGCTAACATATGAAGGAGAAGAAGAAATATATGTACCTTATTAGCGATGTTTGTCCTTGCAAAGTCAAGGCTGAGCTTCGATCCCAAGCTCCCTGATAGGTCCTATAGAAAAAAAAAAGATACAATGGACTTCCTACTCTATTGAGATTATCTCAAATATAGATCCATCTACTATAGACAAACTCATGTGGAACAATCATAAGTTTGAAAGAAATATGCCAAGCATTGATATATTGATAAGAACAAGTAAAAGTACTTACAATCCTTTGGATGAAGGTGCAACAACTTCTTCCAATTCTCCTTGTCCAACCCCTTTGCTCAAGTAATCTACACTGATTGCTTTGATGACATCTCACTCATGAGATCATAATTTTCACATCTCCATATATTTTATGTTCATACCACTTATAGGATCATAAGTTTGGTATGAATCTCTAGTCTCTCCTCTCTGTATGTTTCCTATGAGATCATAAGTTTCATACCTCCAATCATTTTCATTTACCTTTCACCATGAGAAGGCATCCTTATATAAACTTGGAGAGGCCCAACCAATTGAGATATCTTTGGGATAAGTTGAGGATTCTTCTCCTTCAGTTGAGTATCTTCCCTAAGATCATGCCTTGACCTTCTATTCGAATCCAACCACCTTCAGAAATTGAGGGATTCTTCCCTGATTTGTCTCAACAAACCAAAAAATCGCTCAGAAAAGATAGCACTCCCCAAAAAGGGTCCACAGAGTGATCAAACTCTCCCCCAAAGAGGCCCAGGGAGCACTAGCACTCCATGACAGTGGGTAGGGGAGAACTCCTCTCCAAAATCCATATTTGAGTGGTTTTTCCAGTGGCAAAAGGCGTGTACTCTTTGTCAATTTATTTCTCTTCTTCAAAACTAGTCTTTGAGGTGTCTTAAGTGTCCTTATGATTTTGTTTGAGGCACGACATAGGAAATATGGAAGTATGATGTTTGCTACACTTGCGACACTTGTGATCAATATGCGACACTTGCGGACAAGATGCGACACTTACAACACTTGTAATGACGACACTTGCAACACTATTGAAGTGTGTAATTTTGATGTGTAACATGGCTCTACCTGAATCAAATGCCAATCATTAACATGGTTAGGATCATGTACATAATTTTTCAGCAAAGATACATGAAATACATTATGCACATTCATGGAAGCAGGAAATGTAAGCATGTATGCAATTGGCCCTATTCTGTCCAAGATCTCAAATGGACCATAGAATCTAGCAACTAGCTTTGTACACCTTCCTAAATTCAATGAGCTCTTCTTGGGATTCACTTTTAAAATAACATGCTCTCCCACTTTAAATTCTCTATCTGTCATGTTATTATATGCATAACGTTTCTATCTACCTTGATCTGCCTTTAAATTATGCTTAATTCTAACTATCTAGTCTTCCATGTCCTTGAGCAATTATGGCCCAAGTATTAATCTATCTGTTTGGTTGTCCCAACTCACTGGAGTATTGAATTTTCTACCATACAAAGATTCAAATGGGCTCATCTTCAATGAATCTTGATACCCATTATTATAAGAAAACTTAACCAATTGTAAGTAATATTCCTACTTAGATGGTTTATCCATCACATACATCCTCAACACATCTTCAATTACTTGGTTGACTCTCTCTATCTACCCATTTGACCGTGGATGGTATGTTGTGCTAAAATTCATATTTGTACCAAATCCTTTAAATAATCCTCTCCAAAAATTTGAAGTAAACTTTGTGTCTCGGTCTGAAACAATTGCCTTAGGTATCCCATGCAACATAACAATTTATCTCATGTAAATTTCTGCAATATTAGTTGATGTATGAGTCATTTTCACAGGAACAAAATGAGAAACCTTTGTCAATTTATCCACAACTACCATTATGGAATCATGTTTCCTTGTTGTCCTGGGAAATTTAGTTATAAATTCAATGGTTACCACTTCCCATTTCTTCTCTGGAATTGGCAATGGCTGAAGCAAACTTGTCGGGTGTCTATGCTCATCTTTTACTCTCTGACATTCCATACATCTGGAAGTGTAATCAACAATATCTTCTTCATTCCTGGCCAAAAGAATTGGCTTCTTACTGTTGCAATTTGTTTCTAGTAACTAGGATGTCTGACATATGGAACATTATGCATTTCTTTTAACACATAATTCCTAAATTCTCTGGAACTAGGAACATAAATTCTGTTCTTATGCATAAGTAATACACCTTCCTTAATATCATACTCTTTAATTGTTTGTTATACATTTTCTCGTTGTAAACTTTATTTTACCTATAGGTAATGTTGATCTGTAACAACAACATCTAAAATTTTTCTCTTTAAATATGACTGATGCATACTAATAGTTGTAGCATGCATGAGGTGTACTCTTGTGTTGAGTGCATAAACAACTTTATTTTCTTTTCCCTTGATATTCTTGATGCCAAAGTCATACTCACTTAAAAATTCCATCCATCTTGGTTTCCTGACATTCAGAGTTGGTTGTTCAAAAACATATTTTAGACCACTATGGTCTATCCTTAATTCAAATATTTTTACCACAAGATAATGCCTCCACATCTTGAATGCATGAATTATGGCATCAAGCTCCAAATAATGTGTGGCATAATTCCTCTCATGTTCTTTGATTTTTTTGGACTCATAACCTATGACATGTCCATTTTGAGTGAGGAATCGACCAATTCCTTCCTTGCATGCATCTGTACATACCAAAACATTCTCATTTTTATCAACAATCTTTAAAATAGGTGCACTAGTAAGCAATTCTTTCAACAAATTAAAGTTCTCTTCACACTCATCTGTCCATTCAAATTTAATTCCCTTCTTTTGCAAATAAGTGATGGCATGGGAAATGTTAGAGAACCCTCTTATAAACCACTTGTAGTATCCAACTAATCCCATAAAAAAAATTATTTCTGAAACATTCCTAGGTGTTGGCCATCCTCTAATGGATTCAATCTTTCTGGATCTAATTTTATACATTGTTCTGAAATAATATGCCCCAAATAATGGATTTGTTCTTGGTAAAAATAACACTTACTAATCTTGGCGTAAAGCTGATGTTCCCTCAACACTTGCAACACCAACCTCAAGTGATGTTCATGCTCTTCCTCAGACTTACAATAAATAAGTATGTAATCCAAGAACACAATGACAAACTTATCCAGATAATTTTTGAATATGTCATTCATTAAGCACATAAATACAACTGGTGCATTGGTCAGTCCAAAGGGCACCACTAAAAACTAATAATGTCCATACCTGGTTCTGAAGGTTTTCTTATTTATGTCTTCTTCTTTGATTCTTACCTGATGGTATCCAAATCTCAAGTTTATCTTTGAAAATATCTTTGGTCCTCTTAGCTGATCAAAGAGGTCATCAATTATGGGTAGAGGTTATTTTTTATTCACTATGGCTCTATTCATTTGTCTAAAGTCAATAAATAGCCTCAATGTTCCATCCTTCTTTTTTACAAAGAGTATCGGTGCTCCCCAAGGTGAAACACTTTGATGTATGAACCCTTTCTTCAACAACTCTTCCAACTATATTTGTAGTTCTTTTAACTCTGATGTACTCATTCTATAAGGTGTTTTTTATATTGGCACAGATCCTGGTACTAAATCAATATAGATATCTATCTCCCTCTTTGGTGGTAATTCTGGTGTTTCTTGGAATACATCCTCAAACACTTGCAATACTAGAAAATATTCAAGGCTTGGCCCTTTTTTATTTTTTGGATCCTCCACATGAGCTACATACAATTGACATCCTTTCCTGAAACATCTCTTCAGTTGTAAGGCTTAAATCTCCCTTATAGAAATGGGTCTTGGAATTCCTTTCATGGTGCTTTGTTTTTCTTCTTCATCAAGACATGTAAATGTCTTGTTATGACAATCTAGGACATCATGATGTTTGTCCAACTAATCCATTCCAATTAGGATATCATAAGATCCTAACAGTATGATATTCATATCAACATTAGTACTCACTCCATTCATATTTATTGGGAAACCTATGACCATCTCATTGATCCTTATTTTGGTTCCAGTGGCTAGCTGAACCAAACTTGACTTCCCTAGCTTATTGTTCTCCAAATGTAATCTATCCACTATTTTAGGATCAATGTAGCAATGACTTTCTCTTGAATCAATTAAAATAGCAACAGGCTGATTAATGATCTTACCTTCTACTTCGATCATATTGTATTGGTACTCTACTTGTGAATATTCTAAGGCTGCATATATATTTCCCATGTCCTCCATTGTTGTATCCTCTTGGATATTTTGCATGGTGTTATATTTATCTCCTCTGTGAGGGAAATCCTTGTATAGGTGATTTTCTTTGCACCCCCAACATTGGATTGGTGGTCTTCCTCTTTTCCCCAAGGAATCTTCTTTCTTGGATTCATCTTTATCAGACTAATCTTGTTTATTTTTGTTAGGGTTGTTTCTGTTGAAAGGAGTTTTGAATCCTTTCCTTCTCTGATAATATTTATCCTTCTTTTTATCCTTCTGAGATTTCTACATGGATTATGTTCTCTTGCCTTGCTCATACAAGTACTTAGCCTTCCTGATGGTCTCTTTCAAAATCCTAGGCTCATCATACTGAATATTTTCCTTATAAAAGGATGATATTCCACTTAAAAACCTATGTATCTTCACTTTTTCATCTTTGATAAATCATACATACTTCAACAATCCCAAAAACCTCTTCTCATATTATGTCATGGTCATGCTTCCCAACCTTAATTCAAAGAAATCTTGCATCTTATTTTAATAGAAGTTCTCTAAAAGGTACTACTTCTGAAAATATCACTTGAACTGCTTCCAAGTGATCTTTAACTCATTAATTTGATCAACTTGCTTCAGATGATCCTTCCACATAGCATATTTCCCATGTAAATGGTAAGTGGAAATTCATGCTTCTAGGTTTGATGAGTAGTTATGCAATTGAAAATACCTCCTGATTCCAAGCAGCCATGTGTATCATCATCTTCCCTTTCTCTTTCACCATCAAAGGATGGTGGCTTAATCTTCCTCAAATATCCTTGCAAATGATCCAATTCATGTATTCTTCTTTGGTGCCTAACATGAGACACTTATGGACTGCTTATGGAGTCTTCAGACGCATAAAGTTTCCTTGTTGAGTAAGGAGGCGAGTAATTATTATGATTTCTACTAGCACTTATTGAATGAGTAACTCTTCTGTAGTTACCTCTTCTTTCTTGATATCATTCTTCTTCCTCCTACCTTAAGTCTAATCCATTTCTTGCTTGCCTATGTAACGGTTTTAGGATTTGCATCACTTGAGCATTTATCTGATTTTGTTCTTTCATCAAATTTTCATTATATACTTTTTAACTTCGCACTTCTATTTTCAAGCTTCTCACAATCTCTATTAATGTTTCTTGTTCCCATCTGCTCCTATGCCCATTTGATTATATCTCTGCATTACTAACACTTATATTTTAACCTTTGGCTTCTTTATCGTGACTTAAGGCTCCCTCTCCTTCCTCTATTTCTTGAATATGCATTTTTATCTTGAACTAATATCTTAATACTCCCTAATTATTCAAACTATGAAAGCAACCATTTTGTTAGAATTATGCATATTATAGAAATTCTATCAAATGATGGTACAAGTCCTTTTTCTGCTCAATTCATGAAAAAATATGTCGTCATTCTCCAAATTATAATAATTCAAGGTTATTCTCCTTTTCTGAACCACAATTCCAACAACTATACTCATTCCTCATTCCAATTTCCAAGCTAAAAGTTATGGCTTCTTGAAAAAACCATTTTCACCCTTTTTGTGCATTTTCTCCACTGGTGTAATTTTATTGAAGCGCCACCTTCTGTCAAATGCAGAAGAAAATATATCAAGATCTAGAGAAACTTTTATATGATACATTGTTAATAATATTGACAAGGAATTCATATAAACTCTCCAATTTTCAAGCTGATACACCAACCAAAAACTAAATCAATATGGAAACTGCAACTTTGTCCATTTTCACCCATTTTTCTAGACTTTGAAGTTTTAGCAAAACTGGCTATCTCACAATCTGTGCACTTCTGGAAAATTTTAAATAAACCAAAGTTGTTTGTATCAATTATTATATAAAATGTTTAGTATATACAATTTTCCAGTTGTGTCATCTAGGGTCACTTTTATTCCTCTAAAAATATCAAAAATACTCAAAAAGTGGCCCGAAATAGTGGATTTTGGCCTATTTTAGTATCCCCATTCCAATCCCCTTAGGACTTATTCAATTCCTTCATGGGTCATTTGCATGTCTACTTTCTGGACCCTCTCCAAGAGTTTCATCTTAATATGGACCTCTGCCAATGATTTGGACCCAAATATTTAAAAACCACTATTTTTCATTTTCTGACCAATCCAAGCATAATTAGAAAATGGACCTCTCTAACACTTTTGTAGATCTCTTTGCGGAAAAAACCAATAATTTTCACCTCAATATGACTTAATTTTCTCAATTTATGGCCAAAATATGAAATCATTATGGATCGTTGATCGACTCTCTATCGATAATTGAGGATAGATGATTTCTTATGTGAACCAAACCTTCCCACGGATCTCCCTGATGCCCGATCAACAACCATTGACCATTGGTAATTTTTCTTTGCAACCAAAATTCACCCATGAAGATGGTTGATGCCCAAACATCGACCATCGACGATCTTCCCCGACAACCAAGATTGCTCACAAATCTCGCCAAACCATGACCATCAGTGGTCGACCATCCTTTCGATGACCTAGAAACTATGATGACATGGCACAACATGTGGATGATAACCTGGCATGGCATTTCATCCTAAGGCATCCATCGGGTCGATGTGCCATGACACGTGCAGGAATTATTTTAAGGATGGAAATTTATTATAAAATGCAAAAACCTTGGAGAATCTTACTAATCATTCATATGCCAACTATAAAATGTTTGGAAATATTTTGTAAAAATATTCAAATTTCGAAGGATTTTATATAGTTTGTATAAAATTTTGGCAATTTTAAAGGTAAACTAATTTTATCCTATAGAATTTGTGCGAATCATTTTTAGAATAGTGAATCTTATTTTGGGAAAAACCATGGAAAATTAGCCCATGAGCGAAATCTAGCCCCTAAAATCATCCCTGAACACGTGAATTATGACATGGCATGACACATCATCACCTTCCTTTCTCCATCGGCCATTGGAAGTCAAATATTTCCTTTAGCTGAACGAAACTTCACCCAATTTCGTTGATCCCCGATCCATCGACCATCGACGATCTCTGATGTCATTTGGTCGAATTTCAACAATTTGCCAAATTTTGCAATCCCCGACCATCAAACATAGACGATCGAAGATTTCTGTTGACAAATTAAAAACTTCACCAAATTTTGTTGACCCTCTACTATCGGCCATCAATGATCGAAGATTTTTGTTGAAGAAATCAACACTTAGTACTTTTCGACTAAAACTAGGTGAATTTGTGTTAAAATTTTGGTATGATCATTTAACCATAGACAATGTCACATCATTGTCACCCAACCATAGGCATTCACATATGCCACCCCTGAGCAAAATAAACTTTTCTTAGATAGAATGATTTTGGCAATTCCGCACTAGAACCAATAGATAAAACCTAACCATAAACAACATTGTTGCAACAACAACACAATACCAATAAAGCGTACCTTTACCAATAAAAGTGCACAAGAAGAATATACTAGAAAGACTGAGATTACACCATGGAAATTGTTGCACCACCCTCTTCCAGACTTGCACCTCCTTCTACTGCAACTACAACTCCTCATACTTGCGCCCTCCTTCTATTGAGTGAGTGTGTGTCAAATTATCCAGTGCCTACCTTTATTTATACTAGTCTGTTAGGTGACTTTTCCACGTGGGGCCGACTTCTCTTTCAGGGGTTTTCTATTTATTTATTATTATTATCTTTGGGTATACTTCTCTTCTAGGGTAATTCCAAATTTATTTAATGCTTCTCTTTCTTTCGGAATATTCTACTCTAAGTGCAAAGGTTATACTAGAGGTTAATACCTCCCACAACTACCAAAACATCAACACTCCCTCTTAGCTAGGGAGGTATTAACTAATATGTTCTTCAAGTAATGGTCTCAAACATATCCATCCATCTCACATGGCATGGGAAAGACTCACATGGTCTTGCAGACCATTCTACAAGTAGCATCATCATAGCGACACAGGTTATCTCATGATCAAACATATCATGTCACAAGTAGCATGGTCACACAGGCCATCTCATGATCAAACAGATCATGTAACAAGTATCACCATCACATAGGGTTTGTCATAGTGACACACATACTATCTTATGGTCATGTCAAGTCATGCATATGGGCCCTCATCAATACATGTAGCATCTCTCTAGTGGGAATATACTCATATTCCTTTCAGAACTTATGTCATTACAAGGATTCCATCTAGCTCACATAGAACTAGGCATCTAACTCATACAAAACTAGGAAACCATCCAACTCAAATAGAATTTGTAATATGAAGCTGAGATAATTTACAAAGAACTGTGCTACTACCCAATCCAAGCGGAGTCTGGGAAATTGTTCAGTCTAAGCCATTTCACACATAGAACTATGCTACTACCCAATCCAAATGGAGTCTGGGAGACTATTCAGTTGAGCCAGTGCTACTACCCAATCCAAACAGAGTCTGGGTAATTGAAAACTCCCGAGCTCACACAGAATCTGGCAACAATCCCTAGAGCTAGTTCTTTTGGTTGGCACACTTGGAAGCTGAACTGTGCTACTACCTAATCCAAACAGACTCTGGGAAATTGAAACTCGCCATCTCACACAGAATCTGGAAATTATCCCTAGATCTATTTCTTCTGGTTGGCACACCAGGAATCCAGCCCACAGTGACTAGGCATCTAACCATGAGGGTTAGGCGATTTAGTGCACACACACTGCCCATCTAGCCCAAGGATAGGAAACACCTCCAACCACATAGGTTGGTCCTCCATCTTGAAAAACTGGGAAACTCATCCTCCCCGAAGTATCCCCGTCTATTGACCCTGTGCGAGGTCATGCTGACTGGTGCCAAATTCAGTAACGTTCTTGTAAATGACCACCCACTACTTCCACACTTTTTAATCTACTTCCACAAGAGTCACATATGTGACCTATCACTCCCTCTTACGAGGGACCTCCTTCTGGAGCACACCAAGGTTGTCCCTCGAGTACACAAACTTCACCCTTGACAGAGGCTTGGTCAACACATATGATATCTTCTCATCTATAGCAACATATTGGAGATTCACTTCTCCCTTCTGCACCATATCTCTAATATAATGGTACATGTTCTCGATATGCTTGGACTTGTCATGAAACACTGAGTTCTTTGACAACTTCACACAGGTATGGTTGTCGCACCAGATACAAGTCACCTCTAACTCGAGATCAAACAATAATTTAAGAAGCTACTAAAGCCACACTGCTTCACTTCTAGATAAAATGATTCTATATACTCTCCCTCGATCGTACTAAGAACCACACTAGCCTACTTCCTATTGAACCGTGAGATTATGGTTGATCCCAAACTGAAGAAACATCCAGATGTACTCTTCCAGTCTGTGACACTACCAGATCAATCTGAATCAGTATATCCTTTCAGGATTATCTCACTATCTGAAACATATATGAGTTTAAATTCTATCGTACCCTTCATGTACCTTAACACATGATTTTGTTCAACCAAGTGAACACGTCTTAGCTCGACTATATACTCACTCAAATTGTTCACCACAAAGCATATATATGGTCTAGTATTCGTCAAATACATCAATGAATCAATCATATTCATGTACCTGATGACATCCATTATCTTTGAAGAAGTATCATTCAATAACTTCATATTCGTCACCATCGATGTAGGCATGGCTTTAAAATCCATCATTATGAATCTCTTTATAATATCTACAGCATATTTTCCTTGGCACACGAAAATATCATCCAGGTTTTTGCATAGCTTTAGACCCAAAAAGTAATGCATCATACCCAGGTATTTAATCTCGAACTATGATGCAAGATTTCTCTTGCACTTAGCGTTGAGTTTCTCATTCCATGTTAGAGACATGTCATCCAATATCAAAGGGAAACCAACCCCATGCTTATCAAAATAGTTGTCTGGCATACCCTTCCCTAGGTGCTTTCTTAAGATCGTACAAAGCTTTCTTCAATCTAAATACATGAGACTCCTTCTCATGTATCTTGTGGTTTCTCTATGTACACTTCTTCTAAATACTGGAGCAAGTGTCTCGTCATAATAATCTCCCTCTTGATGGGAGAGTCCTCTAGCCACAAATCAGGCTTTGTACATCTCTATGCCACCATCAAAAACATGTTTGATCTTATATATCAATTTGGAAGTCACCACTGAATTCCCTTTAGGTCTCAAGGAAAAATCCATATCCAAGCCCTTCTGATTGGATTCCTCCTCTATCGCTGAAACAAAAAAATATTCCCAAAAAGTATCATATCTCCTCAAAGCCTTTGAAGATTCAATCTAGCATTCTCAACTCATGGCACCTGTCTATCAGTCCTAGAATACGTCTCTCTCTCCCATCTGACTATGAGGAGGAATAATTTTTTAATGAAAGTCTCTAAGCCACTGACTCTCTCTGAGATCGAGCTCACTCTGAATATCCATGCTTCCTATGAAGCTTGACTCCCTCTGAGTCTATATAATCTCTGGATCCATCTGCTCCCTTTGTATGTGATGATCTCCTCTAAAGTCTAATCTCCTATGAATGGTCCAAGAGAGGTTGCTCCTCCCTACTGGATCATGATGGCTGACTCCCTCTGAACTCTATCTCCTTTTGAGTTGATACTTGGTGTGGACACCTACCTCACCACTCATGGAGCCATCTTCTCCTCGTGATATTTCTCATCAATTCTATATATATTTGCATCCTATAAAGTGTCATAGGACCATGATGGTATCTTCTTGGTTACTACAATGATTCTGGGTAGGCACTTATGGCTCTACTAACTCTTCCTGATGATATGAAGAGTGATCAACTGAACTACAGGGATATGTTCGGTCATATTTGGAGAATTTTTCTCCTTATAATCAACCTCCATATGAGATGCTATGTATCTTGCAAAAGTACCTTTCTTTCCAGAAGGTTTTAACTTCGTCCTCTTTTTCTTTGGTACATGGATGTATACGATCGTGTATACAAATTCTTATCTAGATATTTTTTTCCATGTATCAAACTATATACCATCTAATATGTTGTCTCATGCAACCATCACTATAGATTCCCTCAGAGTTATCACATGTGACTTTCTTGGAACAAGGAACATGAACAACAATATCTCCATGGTAACCTCCATGGAATTTACAAGATAAACTTCCTGAGACAAGAGCAACAAGAGAAAAAGTATTTCCAATATAATAGCATTTTCATAAGAACATATCTATGATAACAAAAAGAAAATTTCATGGTAATCCTCATAGCAGTACCAAGATGACCTACCGAGAACAAAAATAAGAAATATCTCCTAGAGGAGATGTTAGTTCATCTTGCAACAAATACAATAAGCATTTATATCAATAGTACACGCATGCTACTATTAATGTAGCAATTCAATGTTTACTTGTAATGTAGCAATTATCAATTTTGATATTTGCAAATTGGAAACTTATCAATTTAATCAATCAAACCTGGGACCTGGAGTCTTATCTCCAAGAATGGGTGTTGTTGCTTTTCTTCTGAGTCTCCTTTACTCCAGATGACAAGTATTCTCTCCAACCTGTCCCCTGTACTAAGAAAATATGCTTTATTGATATAAATCTGAGTTACGAAATACGATGCAAATAAAATATAAAAACCCAACCTTAATCAATCTAATATTTTGACTTAAGCTTATAACTTTAACTTTGACCAGAGTTTTGTCTTCAACAGATCAAAATACAACTAGATGTTCATAAGATCACAATAATGCCATAACAACTAGAGGTATTTCAAAACCATCAAACCTGGAGTGTATTGTTCCTCTGAATGTGTTGGATCTGATATCCATCTAGATCTATGATTTTTTCTTGTACAAAATATCCTTTCTTCTACAAACACCCTCAAGATAGTGATACAATTTAAACATATACAATTACATACCTCCGACAACAACGAAAAACAACTGCACCACCTGGCATCACCAGCAAGCAACGACACACCCAAAATTTTCAAAGTGCTCCAACTTGCAATCTGAAGATTGCTAGAGATGCGCTAGGGTAGGGTGCACTAGGAAAACTAAAAATTAGGCCCAACACTTTACTGAAAGTGCCCGATGAATTTGTGTTAGGGTTTGATGTTGCTACAAAATCAGAAACCCTAACTATCGAAAGAATGGCTAGCAAGTTGATCTAGGGAAATAATAATTTCAACATCCTTTCAATGAGTTGCTCAACAAGTTACTAGAAAATTCACTAGACCAGAGGAACTGCAACTTGTACTACAACTGGTGCTACAAGTGGTGTTGAAACTGGCACTACAACTGGCACTGCGACTTTGGAAGATTATAGATCTGATCCGGGGAAAATATGTACCATCCTTAGGTAACCTTCTTAGTGGGTTCAGTAAGTGCTCAATGATATTGACAATGGGGGAAACCGACGATCTTCCTTCTAGTAGTTAGACTGTTATGAAGGAAACCAGCTTTGACACCATGTTAAAATTTTGGTATGCTCATTTAACCATAGACAATGTCACATCATTATCACCCAACCATAGGAATTCACATATCCCACCCCCGAGTACAATAACCTTTTCTTAGATAGAATGATTATGGAAAGTCCACACTAGAACCAATAGATAAATCCTATCCAGAAACACAAATGTTGTAACAAAACCACAATACCAATAAAGCGTACCTTTACAAAGAGAAGCGCACAAGAAGAAGATACCAGAAGGACTAAGATTACACCATGGCAACTGATGCACCACTCTCTTCCAGACTTGCACCTCCTTCTGTTGCAACTGCAGTTGCTGCAACTGCTGCTCCTTAGACTTGTGCCCTCTTTCTATTGAGTGAGTGTGTGTCAAATGAGCTAGTTCCTTCTTTTATTTATACTAGTCTATCAAATGAATTTTCCAAGTGCGGCCAACTTCTCTTTGTGGGGTTTTCTATTTCTTTATTATTATTCTCCTTGGTCTGACTTCTCTTCTAGGGTAATTCCACATATGTTTAATGGTTATCTTGCTTCCAAAATATTCTACTCTAAGTACAAAGGTTATACTAGAGGTTAATACCTCCCACAACTACCAAAACATCAATAATATGGATCGTCGATCTCCCATTCAAACTAATATTGACTGTTGATTTCCTCCAACTTCCCAAATGACCGAAAATGAATGCGAACCGTCGATATTCTTCAATTTCAAACTACTGAAAATAATCTCATCCATTGATATGGTAATTTTGTCAACTTTGAAAACATTAGGATTTTTTTAAATATTTCAAGAACGCATTTGGGTCGTTGATCTCAAGATCGAACACAATCTCGGCCATCGATTTTCTGAAATCTTCTCGGCACTACAACGACCATTACAAATACAAATTTTCAACCTTCCAAGTCGAATTTGTCTCTGCAACTCTACAGATCGAATCCATTAAACTTCTCAAACGATCCGAGATATTTAAAATTTGAATCTGCCCACGAATTTGGGGATTTTATCTCTAATTTTCCACCAAATTTGTACCAATTGAATCTATAACAACGAATCTTCCTGATTCACACTCATTCCATCCCATATCAGTCTAATTTTTCAACCAAAATTTTTTGATACCAATCTGTAACATACCCAACCACCCATAGGACGAGCACGCTACCTCAAAACTCTATTTGAAACTTATTTTGAATTCTGGTAGAAATTAATTAAGTTAGAATCATGGAAGAAACATGATAACATCACATGCAATAATCAATATTCATGCTACAACATAACACCAATGAATATAATGCCATGCACAAAAATAACCAACAAGCATGCATATTATAATATGTGAATCTTAGAAAAAATAATTAATATACAACAAAAATAAATATATAAGTAGAGAAACACATGACAACAAGCACTTATATTAATCAAAAACATTCACCAGTTGGCTACAGACAAAGGATGTTCCAGCTAACCATAAACATTATTGTTCCAAGTCTCAACAATAGGTCACCCCAGAGCCAGGGCTATGAATCCACAAAGATGGTTCCAAGGTGTCACTCAGCTTCCCAATCCAGTTAGCACTCAAGCTCTCACAAGTTCCTCAACACACAACAATACAAAGTACACCAACTCTCTTCTCTCTAGCCTGCACAACCCAAGAGAATGGACCCCCTTCTCTGCCATGCATTATGTCAGGTTGTCTACCTCCTTCTAGGGATCCAGTGCATCTGGTCAAGAATATTCATGCTAGAACTCTCAGGACTCACAATTGTGAACAAAATTTAGCACATGCCAATGTATCTTAGGAATGTAAGCACAAATTCATGGCTAGAATACACCAGTCATGACTACAACCAGCGAAAAACAGGTTCTCTCCCAACAATTCGTTTTTCCTTTCCCAACCAAGACCAAGGATGAATGAGCAACAATGAATGAGTGAAAGTATGAGTGGAGAAACAAAATGAAGAGTTTGAACAATGAACAATGAATTAACAGAGCGAGTGAAGAAGAGCCCCCAGACAAACCACAAGATGGGTTTATATATTTACTTGCAAATCAAGAACCACATGGCCTTCCCCGAGAAGATCAGGTAACCACTTCTCTCCATTACAACAATTATGGATAAATAAAATATGATAAAAGACTTATCCCCTTAATCCACCTCTCTTGTGGAATCAAAGTCCCCTATAACTCTTTTCCTTATCTATCTAGCAGCCAACGATGTATTTTATTATTATTAATGATCGAAACATTACATTTCCTAGGCATGCTAGCCTCTTTAATTCTTTGGGAACTCCGACCTTTCATCAAATAATTAAAATATATTATTTAATATGGGGACTCAAAAATGGTATATTACAAATATTCATACTCCCAAATGTTTTCAACCACCTTTTTCTTAATCGCCTTCAATTTTGCAATGATATAATATTCTAACTTTGTCTTTGTTGGGTATGTGTTATATTCTTTACACGACTGGAACTAGTGTTTTTGTTGCATCGGGTGTGCAGGGGGATGCTAGCCCTCCCTTGCTTAGGGGATCACAAGGGGAAAAAGCCCCATTGTCCGAAGGATTTGTAGGAGGCTTGGCTCCCCCTTGAACAGGGGTTTAGGGGCAGCGCCCCCGAAATTTTGTTTTGGTATTTTTTGCATCTGTTTTTAGTGGTTTTTCGGCACATGGTTTTTATTCAATGGTTTTCTAATTTTGGTTTAGAAATTAAGGTTGTTTACTAATATGGGTCAATGTATTAGGGATTTTGGATGTCATGGGATCATGTGTGTGTGTGTGTGTGTAAACAAGGAATATATGTGATGAATATAATATTAGTGGTGCAAATCTAAATAGGTTGATGGTTTTCCCGGTTTGGGTTTCCAAGGAAAAATATTTGTGTAATGTGTGTGTGTGTCATTGTATCGTTTCTATTTTTATTAAGAATCTATTTTCAATAATTAATTGTACAAGGTTAAAATCTATAGGCTTCTTAAAATACTTCACAAAATATACCCTTGTCTAAATCAAATTCATACAATGCAATGCAAGAGCATTCTACTTACACTTTATGTACCATTTCAATGCTCTTCCCCACAATGTTGTTTGGAATTCCACTAATCACATAGCATAAAGGGTTTTCCATGCAATCCAAATGGCATCGCAAAGGAACCAATGGTGTTCTATTTCCTTCTCACCTCTACCATGGAACAAAGTAAACCATGGAGATTAATTATTCAATTTATTTGTCCCCATTCTATGAAGAATTTTTATAAATATAAACACACCGAGTCCTTGTTATTATACCACCAATTTTTCTCATGTGGAAACACTTATAGAACTAGATAACACTAAATACAACTTTTGTTTCCATTTATAGGTCATATTTGGAGAGTTCACAACCATTGTAGTGGGACTAGGACATAGGATGGACCTGCTTTGTTGTCACTTTGGTCTTCTTCCATAGAAACATTGCAATCTATAGGGTTGAAATACTATAATGGTGCAAACTCAAAAACATATCAAAATTCCTCTTCTTGGTCCACTCTTCCAAAAATTCCATAAAACACTCAAGTTAGCAATATTAACCAACATCTCTATGCCTAAAGTTTGAGTGTTTATGTCCCACATGTTGGCATTTGGTCACCACCTCATTTCTGTATACGTTCTTTCCACCTTAATGAACTCTTATTCTCTTTGCAACACCTTACTTTATTGATACGAATTTTCATGGTGGGACAAATCTCCTTCACATACTTCTCTTATCGTATGCATCATATTACACTCTAGATGCAATTCAAGACCCTCTCCTCTTGTCAATAACTCTTGCATGACATGGAACTTTTCCATCTCTTCCCATTGCTATCTCTCCGTGAAATCCATCCATATCTGTTGTTGCCTATGTCATCCTCTTTTAGAATCCACTAACTATACCATCAATATATCTTTGGTTAGATTATGACACTAACTCTACCAAATTCCTCATATTGGTCCACACCCTCACATAGGTCTTATACTTGCATATCAACAAGGCTATCCAACATACCTTGTTCCACCATATCATCTGTATCCACAAAATTATTTATTCTTTTGGTCTTTCACATGGTCCTTTCTTAAATAATGTGAGCACCTTTGTCAAATACTTATGAAATTCTACCACTGTAACGACCATTAATTATTGATATGAATAATTTAATAAATAATCCTAAAAATTAGCTAAACTATAATTAATTATTAAATAACCTTAATTAATTATATGTTATTAATTAATTATTTTTTACTATGATTAGTTTAAGTATGAAGATTAACTCTTTAATTAATGGTTAATGATTAATTTGATTATTAATTGATTAATTGATTAATTAAAGTGATATTAAACAAGGGAAAATAAAATATAATGTTAAATGGGGTTCTGTATCCCATAAGGGATAGCAGCGTAACCAATACGTAGAAGGGAAACATTTAAATAAAGGGATAAAGACGAATTTAAAAGGGAAACATTTAAATAAGGGATAAGGCAATTAATGAATGGATAAGGCATTAATAAAGGGATAAGGTATTTGGTGGGGGAAGTTAATGGAGGAAGGGCGGTGAAGGAGGAATAAGGGAAGTGGAGAAGGATGATGGAGGAGGGATTGATTCATGCATTCTACAAGAGGGGAGAACTTGGAGTATTGGGACAGAGTTATTTTACAGTGGGATTTACAGTGCACTGGGGGGGCTGAGGAGGTTTTGGGCTCAGAGGGCTAGGACATCCATTGATGTCCTAGGGCTAGGCGTTACTAGTCGGTAGGGTGGTTGGTTTTGGGGTGTCCTAAGAAGCAACATCAGATTCAAGCTAAGGAAGGAAACAACATCAGAGCCAGGTTAGAGTTATGAATCTTTTGAATTAAAATTGTTAGTAAATTTTATTTATTGGAATATTGGATTGAATGTGCTAGATTAAGTGAATTTTAAGTGAATTTTAAATTTACTGTTCTGTTCTAAATTAATGGTTGTTATAATTAAATTAGAGCATTACAACCACAAACTCCAAAGGATAGCCTTATACTAAACCATTATACCAGAAATAAACTTCTTGAGTCAATTTATGGTCATACCATTGAATATTTACTAAATTCATGGTGGTTCACTCAAATCTTCACGACATATGCTAATGTTGATTCTCTCCTCAAGCCTTTCCATCCATTCATGCAAATATGCCAAAAATTAATCACCTAAAATCTCTGCAAATATGTGTTTATATTTTAATCTTAAAACATCCTACCCTCTATAAGCACTTTCTTTACAAGCAAATTCATGAATCCCTTCTTCAAGCCAATCTTGAATATTGACCTTCTTTAGACTCCACTACATCTCTATTACTATGAATTGGTTCAAATCATGGCAATGGAACCATGTTGTTGACACTATGATAGACCTGGGGTCCACAAAAGGTGTTCAACATAGCCTAATGTAGTCTAGTGCATCAACATATTCAACCATCGAAGAGGAAGGGGGTCTCACCCAAGGAAATTATGATATTTTTCAAGTAATTAAGGTGTAGAGTGTTAAAGATTTAGTGGCGGTTGTATTCATTTGTTCATCATTTAATCATATTCTATTAAAATAGTATTACTCACAACATTCATATCAATTACAAGTACATACATATCATCTACATATTCACATGAACATGCACACATGAGAAATATGGTTCTCCATTGTATTATCAACATGAATGATATTGTATAACTCTAACATAGAACTTAATATAAATTTCATGGCACTTGACTCACAACAATCACTAATTCACAACTCACAACTCTTCACTAAAAAACCATCTCTAAATTTCATTATAGGCCTCATATATATATCTAACTGGAGTGGTCACATAAGATTCTATAATACACTAGGGATACTACCCGATGTAACCCACTCATACAAAACAGTATAAAAGTGTTTGCATCTTTGGATAACTACATAGAGGATAAGGGGAATTGGGGGAAGAGTATATATGAGATGATTCCTCAACTTCCACATACTTAAGACTCTACAGAACCATGTACTTAATAATATGCGATCTCTTGGATTATGTAAATTTATCTTCTGCTAAACTATCCTCTGCACTAGCACTTAGTCAAAACTTGGCCACAATAAGAGTGCTCATTGAGACCTCTCCAATAGAGTGCTACATTTATAATTCCACTTCCATTTGATCTCAATTCGATATCAAGGTCATCTAGTCCAATTCACTAGAAAATGGTCAAAGTGCATTAAGTGATAATTATCCCACATTTTGATAACTAATAATAATAATAATTTAAAAAATAAAACCAAAAAATGGCAAAAAAATGGACAATCCATTCATGCCCAAACATGCATAATATATATATATATATATATATAAGGGAAAATTATATAAGACCCTCTCCTCCACTAATGCCTCATTTTCCTCCTTTTTTGGTTTGGTTGGAGCTCTAGTTCAAAGGAAACCATGCACGAGTTCAATCTAGGAAGGCCTGTGAAGGAATATTGAGAAGGTACCTCTGAAAACGTTCTTCATTGTTGGTCTAAAATAATATCTAGTTCATTAACGTATTACTAGTTTCATGTTCTTCATGGAGAAATAAGTGTTAGTTCTAAAATTTTAGTCTCTGGTTTCATGGTTTTAATGATTTTGTCCATGGTTATTGGGTAAAATTTTGTAAAAGGAGGGGGATTTGAAACCCTTTGGGAACATGGACCAAGAACATTGGCCCTTCATCTTTTTAAATTATATGGTTATAGGCTCTTTTTCCTTGGTTCTTCTCCCTTACTTCCTTTTCCCCATTCCCAACCCACTTAACCCCTTTTTCAAATCTACATATTGCCCCCTTCCCACTTGGCTCTCTTCCCAAACCCAACTACATGTACCCCTCTCCATTTTGCAATTGGCCCTCTTCTTACAACCATCCTCATAACCTTCCATCTATGGGTGCCATACCCCTCCCCCCTTTTTTCCCATCACCTTCCATCTCCAAACTATTTGCACTCCATGTGTAACATCCCTGCTATAATCCCCAATTTAATATTTAATGCTTAATGTAGGTATAATGCATGGTTGTGACCAAGCAATGTAATATGTGAATTGTGTTTTTGAATGTAAATAAATAAAATGTGATTCCAGTTTCTAGGGGAAATTGACACTGATGGGGGATGAGTTTTCCACAAGAGAAGTGGGTGTCTAAGAGGGGTCCAAGGGATAAATTATTTATGGGTATTAATTCAAACCCGTATTTCTAAATTTTATTATCATTAGGGGCAACCTTCTATTTTTTTGTTTGAGTGTGAGTCCAATCATTAAACTCTTGTAAGAGGGTGGGTGTAGAAAGTCACATCCCATAGTTATTGGGAGCATGTGGATGAATTACAATCAACATTGAGCAAAGTGCACAGTCGACTGGTTTGGGAAAATAGAAGAAATTTGTATGGGAAAAAATAGGCAGTTTTTACAGGCATGTTTTGCATGAACAACAAGGGAGAGAGAAAAAAAGCAGCATTGGAGTTGAAGCAAGAAGGCTGAGAAAATTATAGAAGTTGGAGAATTTTTTGATTGTTTTGGATTTGAAGACTAAATAACCAGGTTTTCGATATTGAAGAGTGAACTCATGTGTGAGTTGCACTATAACAACAAGTTGTTGCTATTGTTTCACTAGTAGTTTTTCCTAGAAATGAGCTCCCTTGAGTTCCTAGTAGTGAGATTCCTAGCAACCTGTGCCAGAGAAACCATGATAAATGAATGGGATGCCCAATGGAGTCATAGTAGTGAAGGTGTGCATTCCTTGGGTTGGGCAGATTAAGAGGAAGAGAGCTAGTAGAAATCGAGATAGTTGTAGGAGAATACTAGTGGATTGTGGGATATCTAAGTTGTGAGTGGACAATGAGAGACACCCTTTTTCCCTTTTTCTTATGGATTCCTATCCCCAAATCGGGGGTGAATTACTATTGATATCTAGAGAAACAAGTCTATGGTTGGTTGGAATTTTTGTCCCAAGCAGTTGGTTGCACAACTATTTTAAAAAGATAAGTTTTTATCTATTTCCTATGTTAATTTATGATTTTAATTGTTGTACATTTTTATTGTGTGAGTGAGAATGTATTATATATTATTGTAATGATTTAATTAGATGCATTCATGTTTAATTCAACATTATGTATATGCATTAAGTTATTGGTATCAAAATGGTTAATATGTGTATAATTTGTAGATGGTAATATACAAGAATTTAAATAGCTGAAAAAAAAAAAAATTATGTGTATTTATGCAGAGTAATGCTCCTCGGTTAAGTTGGGGGTCATTACACCATGACCATGCCTCCCCCCCTCTCTTAATTTCTCATTCCCCTTTCACCTCACATATATTCCCCACTAAATCCCACACACTACAAAACCCATTTTCACGGCCCCTTTTACCTTGCACTACACTCTCCACCCCCTCCTTACCATGGCAAGTCCCCCTAAGATGCTTGATGATCACCATCGATGGTGTTTTCCTCCTCCTCCACCATGGACTTGTNTATTTATGCAGAGTAATGCTCCTCGGTTAAGTTGGGGGTCATTACACCATGACCATGCCTCCCCCCCTCTCTTAATTTCTCATTCCCCTTTCACCTCACATATATTCCCCACTAAATCCCACACACTACAAAACCCATTTTCATGGCCCCTTTTACCTTGCACTACACTCTCCACCCCCTCCTTACCATGGCAAGTCCCCCTAAGATGCTTGATGATCACCATCGATGGTGTTTTCCTCCTCCTCCACCATGGACTTGTAAAATAATGGGGTGGTGTGGCATTTCCCCACTATGTTTATTCCACCCAATCACCATCGACACACCACCCTCCTTCAAAGGCCATAAATTATGAAATTCAAAATTTTCATATATAATTTTTTTCTTTTCTTATATAGTATAGTTTTGTGAACTATACAAAACATTTATAGGTTAAAAAGTATAGGTTTTTAAATTGTAATTGATACTAATTCACCCCCATCTCAGTATCAACAATTGGTATCAGAGAGGGTTACCTTCAGTACAGTTTAACCACTGGAAGGAAGATCCTAAGAAGAAATGGAAGACAAAATTCCAAATGGGATTCGACCATTTGATGGAAGAAATTTTGAATACTGGAGTAATAGAATGGAAACTTAATTGAAATCTCTTGGGGAATATGTTTGGTTCTTAGTTGCTTCATGATATAATGCTTTGAAGAAACCAAAGACTGCAACTCAGAAGGAAGCAAAAAGAAACAACAAATTGGCAATAGATACCATCCTGGATGGATTGATAGATTCAGTGAAATCCAAGGTGGGATCATGTGCATCATCAAAAGAGATTTGGGAAAATCTACAAGACCTTTATGCAAGGGAAGAAGCAGAATAAGAAGAAGAAGTTGAAGCAAATTACAACATCTCAGATTTCAAAGAAGCAAATAGAGGTTAGTTCTTTTG